>CM065053.1:228326069-228531069 GCA_032883995.1 Coronaproctus castanopsis | reverse complement strand
GATTCCAAATGATTTTGAATGAAAAATTTTCAAGTAGTGTTATCTTTGAAATCCCAGTTCCATTCTGTAAAGATTCGATAGGAATGTAACAGATCAAATTAAAAAAAAATAAAAGTGATTCTCAACGGAGACTGGGAAGATATACAAGAAACTTACTGAGATAAGGATGAAGATCTAGCTGCTCGCGGTCCTATTTCTGGATGTAGAATCATTGATTGTATTTCTTAGAGCCTGGTTCAATTAATTTTAAAAAATAGAAAATCTGATAAGAATCATATTTTTGAAATCGCCACAACCATCATTGTTACAGTGCCTTTAGAAGTATACATAGAACCATGTGTATACGTAGGCGACTTTAACAGTCATAATACAGTCTGGCGATATTCGAAGTATGATGCGAGTGATATCGTCATTACTGAATGAATGGGCCAGATGTAATAATTACGAGATTATTTTTAATGCCAAAGATCAACAACAAAATAGAAGAAGGACTACAATCCGGATTAATGTATCACTAGCAAGAATTTAACGACATTTAATGCGTTGTATCACTAGCAAGAATTTAACGACATTTAATGCGTTACCAACGAGGAATATAAGTTTCTTATCGTTTCTTGAAAAGATCAAGAAGCGATTATATCTCGGTACATAAACGAAAAACCGAATCCAGATCGGGGAATAAAATGTAGAGTGGTTGAACAAGAAGGACAGACTTTCACAAAGTATAAATGGCTACTATGTGACGAACATATTTATTTCTACGTGCGTTATAGAACGGTTAGAAAAGCCGAGTCAATAAATCATCTAGAAGCATTTGAAATGTGAATCATTCGTAGAATACCGCAAACTGTATTATGACTGATCTGTGAAATTCACTTCAATAACTTCACACTTAATGTCTAGTTTTATCGCACTGCTGTGTAACCCACAGATAAACGGTCTAAACACGAATCCGCCGAACCTCGATAATAAGTATCTAGCCTGATTTACACAATAGATAAAAATCCAAACGTGTACATGAAATCGAGATATTTACTTCCTTCGCACTGATCCAAAATATTAATATTTATATCACCTGTAAGAACTAATAGTTCTTCGTCTGAGTACTTTATCAATTCCTCCACATCCACCAGAAAATCTGAATAAGAATTTCCATAAAAACGTTAAAACCCCCGAAAAGTAATATACTTGTTATTTTATAATTTTATTTAAATTCCTTACTAGAATATTGAATGTATTTTTTTTTTTACATAAATAAGAACATCACCCGTTCATTGTTCTTGCATTGCGCTTGAATACTTGAAAGACAGTACCGACTAATTGCTCGTACTCATATATTCCCGTTAAAATAATAATATCATATGTGATAGATCGTTGCTGTAAAAATATTAGAAAGTCGTCGTAATGCCTACGCGAGCTTCTCACGTTTAAGGTTAGTCCTCTGAACGTTTTTTAAGTTCATTTTAGGAAATAAACGACCGAAAGTATATTCGAATTATAATCATCATGACCGCATATTCCCATCCGTAACATTATCAAACCGTACAAACAAAGTTTATAACTATTCAGAATCAAAAACTTATAACTAACCCGCAAAATAAACTTAGAACAGCATCGAGAACAGTTAAGAGACTAACTCCTTGAAGCTGAAGCCTTCGATGAAATCGCACGATCTATACTGCTCATCCGTATAACTGGATTTCCTTCCGATTTACGAACAAGCGCTTTACATTCTTTAATCCATACGAATTTATGACCAACGTCCCGAAGTTCCCTAGCCTGCTTGTAGATCCTGGAATTCAGTTGAGTTAAGTGCTCATTTATATAAATTGGACCGCTATCCGACTCCGCTTGTATACAGATTCATTTTGATCGTATTCAGTAACAATCGAGTACCTTTCCGCTTTGCTAACAATTCATTTTTTGTTTTTTTGTGGAACGACGACAAAATCGAAGAATGTTTTTTACTCTTGTTAACGTGGTATGTCACATGTCAATGTCGTTCTCTGATATAGAGCAACCAACCGCAACACCAATATTTTTTACATCGGGCAAATTTTCATCCCGCCTGTGAGGTACATTGCTGATGACAATGTTGTTACGGCGAGTTCACAATCATCCACTCGCTGATTTAATTCCTCGTTTTCTTTCTTTAACTTGGTAACTTCGTTTTTTAAGGAGATCATTTCTTCTTTGTATCGTCTCACTTCAGCAAAAGCTCGTCAAATTTATCACCATTGTGGCTCAATGATTTCAAGAACGTCATCCAATTTTATTTGTAATGGAGACAACTCGGATTTAATCACATTCGTTATGCCTACCGCTTCCTCCGATAATGGCGAGGCTGACGAATGTCTGCGCGTTTTAAATGATAAACATCATCAAGCCGTCTTTACATATACACTTTTACGTTTCCACGTAGCTGCCTTAATTTCGACACAATCGAAATGTAAACCGGCCTGGCAAACGCCGCACGCAGCAAAATCCCCACGCTTTTCTACGCGTAGTACTACACGTATAACAGGAAGTATTCTTTGCTTATACAGTACAAAGTACAACTGATAATTCAAAGCCGACGATAAGATATAAGATCATGAACGAAGGTGTCGTTAACCTTTATATAAAAACGCGCGATAAAATACGTACGTGCGCAGTCAGTATCGGCAGCGAGTGCGAACGCTGGACAACGCAACACACGTTAAATGAATTTCAGTTGACGTGTTTCAAAAAATTGTTCATAAATCGCGACCCGGTCAAAATTTTCAACAAATAATTTTAAAATCGAAATCCTCGATAAAATTTATAATAGATTTGTATTATATTTTAAAAAATCTTACGATTATTAGCACTTAACACAAGACCAACACACAGAGCAATTTGACATACGTCAGATCAACCCGGCACGATTATCATAATTAATAATAATAATAATAATAATAATAATAATAATAATAATAATAATAATGATATAAATAAACAGTTTATAGAGTACGTACAACTTAGAAAGGACGCAATGTTTACCGCGTTTTTTCATTTTGATGACGTCATGAACCTCTCTCATAATTCCAATTATCTTTCTCTTTCTTTTTATATCTTCGACGCCAAAGCTAATTTCTAACTTCTATACGCCTATTATCAAATCCGGCTTTTTAGTATTCGGACACACGATTAAGACTGGTAATAAATAGGCTGTAGCTAAATTCAAGTGTTGAACTAAAAATGACTGAAAATGTGTGGGTAAACGATGGGACGTATTTTCAGTTCCAAACGGGGTGATCGAATTATCGTTAATTCCGTTCGTTTAATTAAGTTCACCACCCTAACTGTCACCATCAAACTTTCACTATACTATTTTATCCACGTCCTCCGAGCCGTAGAATAGGAACTAGAAGGAAATGTTTAATTTGACGCTATCTACGTTTAGTAGCTTAAGTTGATACAGTTTATTAGTGATGTACTTTGTTGTATGTGTTTGTACATATACACAACTTTTATTATAAATCCGTTTAAAGTGTTGTTCGTATGCGACCACGTAGTTAAATCGTATAAATTAAATAGCGTACAACATATGAACCTGAGATGATCTGCTGAACTAACATACGGATTTTATAACATTTATAAGCTTACGTAAATGAATATGTGCACACGTAATCCTTATATATATATGTGTGTGTGTGTAAGTATATTATATTCTATATATATGTTTAATTTATTATATATATATATATATATGTGTGTACACTTATATATGTACATTACATGCTATGCATATGTTTAATTAATTTTATATATATACACATATATTTATGTACGTACATTATATATCATGCATATGTTTAAATTATAATATATATATATATATAGATATATAAACGAATAGGACGAGCCAAATGTGCATATAATAAGAAAAAAATCAATATTATCAACAAGAACATTAGTATAGACGTCTTAAAAAAATAGGTTGTGAAAATTGGTGCTTAACAGCGCCGCAGGAAATATAAAAAACTGAATTTAATGTAGATCCCGATGCGTTTTCAGAAGAAGTGAAGCGAAGAAATCCTAGAAGGAAATTATAAAATAACAGGTTCAATAAATGACACAGAAACACGAAAAAATTAAACAGTTAGGACATGTAATAAGAACTAATAATTTTTTGAAAAATATAATAAAAGATTAAGTTACAAGCAAATAGCCAAGAGGAAGACCAGGAAATCTATAATGAATAATGTATCTGTATGTGATCGCTTGAATATAAATACCTAGAACTTCGGACATTGGCTCAGCAACGAGCCATTGCCTTTAGTGAATAATACATTATATGCCATTATGGTTAATTTATTTTATGTATATATATATATATATATATATATATATATATAAATTTAACCTTAAAAATATAAAAGAAGGCGTAGCGATTATTTAAAATTTAGTCAGCTTCCAGGTATTACTAAACCTTTGATTAGGAAGACTCATTATTATTACATAGCTCGTATTGAACGCAATATATAAAGAAATAGTAATTCAATTTTGGTGGTATATTAGGAATAAAAGAAATACTAATGTCACACCAGTGGAAATGTTCGAGATCACATGTTAAAACCTGAAAAGAACGATATGTGACACATTTGCTGAATGCTTCCGTACATGAAAATTTCGATAGTGCATTGACGGACAATTATAATAATAATAATAATGACGAAAGATATTTGGAACTTAATTCTGTCACAGTTAATGAGTATCGAGAGACTGATTAAAGCCAAAATATTATATAGGACTCAATGGTTTATCACCATTTTTCTTTAGATCGTGTTTAAACAGTCTTGAACGAACTTAAATTTTTTAAATTTAATGTAATTATTAAAACAACCGCGTGGCCGACCGTTTTTAAAACAGCAAGAATAACACCTATGTTCAAATCTATTATCGTCCTATTGCAATCCTGTCTTAACCTTCCAGACTTCTTGAAACTATTTTATAGAGTAGATTAAATTCAGACTACATAAATCAATAACTAATTTAATTACTTACGTTAATCAGTTAACTGAATGGGTGGATTGTGGACTTCAGGTCTAGTGTTTATACAGAGTCTAATCTGATATTTATTTATTAAAAACAATATTTTTGAGAGTTTTCTCAAAATCCTCGAATTAACTTTCACTACTTATTAAAATTCTACTATGCGTTAGCACAATATACACCTGTGTGTGTGGGTGTGCACGTTAGTTAGATATATATAATACATATATATATGTGTGTGTGTGTATGTTTATTAACAACTTCAACGTTATAGTTTCATAATGGCACCGTATACGCTTTTGTATTCTGGATAAGCGTAAGGAACATTTGTTGCTGAAAACTTTAAGGAAATAACGAGCTTATAGTCAGTTGCACATCTTGTCTTCTTCCAGTATTATTATTATTATTTAATTTTATTGGCCATATAAAACCATGATGGCAAAATTGTTTCCTAACAAAGTCTGAAGTTAGGCGTGTAGTCTTGGAACAAAATGTGAAAATTTTCTTAATTCTGCACTGTGTGTATCAACGCATACACTCATACATATATATATATATATACGGATGTATGTATATGTATGTAAATATTCGCATATATATATTATTTATATATAATATGTATATATCTACATTATGTATTTATATTGAATATGTGTGTATATATGTTTTATTTTTTAAATACAAACTAGCGAATCTAATAATGTGTATGACAAAACTATTTAGCCTTTACGGTTACCAGTAGTGATTATCACAAGATCACGATATGCCTTTGTCGATCCACTTCTTGACAACCTTAACACTTTTCATGCATTCCTGTTTTGTGCATTTTGGACGAGCCATTAGTCTTCCTTAACTTTTTTTCTTTTTATCTATTGGCCACCACTGCAGAACACGTTTCGACCATCTGTTATCGCTTTACCTAGCCACATAGCCCAACTCCATTAGTTTTTCCTGTTTCTTTTTATGCTTGTTTTTGTGATGAACTACGTTTCCGAGAACCGTATGTCAAGACCGGAAGTACGCACTGATTATACGGTTTTTTTCAATTTAATTGTCAGTTTTTTATTCGTATCACCGCTTAAGTAGACTCCATCAACAACGATATAGAGTATGCCGGTGTTCAGATAGAGGACAACAAGCGGACCCCGCACAGGGAAAACGCTAGGAGGAAAGAAGAATATATATATATATATATTTTTTTTTTTTGGCCTGTACCATAGGTTGCTTTGGCCATTTATAGGATGATTTTCTTGTTTTAAACTATTAAAGTTGGGTTATTATATTTATATTTCTATACTATTCTGGGCTATGAATTTATATATGATTTTGATTGGTTCTGCATTGTTTAGGTCACTTACTATTGATAAGTGTGTATTTGTATTTTAATAATTCCCGTAACGAAAGAATATATATATATATATTTCATTTCATTAGTCGTAATACCCCGAAGGGATGTCGTGACCACAATTCATGTTAGTGCTTCTTGTACTAATGTACGCCATCTATTCCGGTTTTCGGTTTCTCGCGCACATTCCACGAACGATTTCCCTGTTGCTTTCCTTATGGAATCGGTCCATCTGGTGTAGACTCGTCTTCGAGGTCGTTTTCCGGGCGTCTTTCCCTCTATAATTAATCGCTCAATAGAATTCTGTCGCCGCATAACATGACCGAAAAATTTCATTATTTTCATTTGGACATGGCTGGTTAACCTTTTTGTAATTTTAAGTCTGTTTAATATTGATACATTTGTTTGTTTGGCTGTCCAGGGTATTCTCAGCATCCATCGCCAAACCCACATTTCAAAGTTGTCTATGCGTTTTTTATCTATCGCTTTTAACGTCCAAGTTTCCGAGGAATACATAAATATTGAAAATATTAAACGCTGTGCAAGTTTCATTTTCACTGCATTTGTGATGGATGTATCTTTCCATATTTTATTTAATCTACTCATAGCACTTCGTGCTAACTGAATTCTGCGTTTTATTTCGTTTGTAGAGCCACCTACGTCTTCTATTAATGATCCCAAATATATAAATTCCCGTACCGATTGATATCCATCTATACGTTTTTCAGTTTTATTTATTGATTTTTTCGCATCAATTATCATTAATTTTGTTTTTTCTTTATTCAGTTTTAAGCCATAATACTTGCTTACTTTAACCAGTCGTTTCATAAGAATTTTCATCTCACTAACACTGTTGGCTATTAGTGTTGTGTCGTCAGCAAAACGCAAATTATTTATTTTCCTACCTCCAATGGGGAAACCGCCATTCCATCCATCTAGTATTTGACGCATAACATGTTCTCCATATAGATTAAATAACATGGGAGAAAGAATACAGCCTTGCCTCACTCCTTTTTGTGCGGTGAATTCTTTTGATTCTATGTGCCCGTCAATACGCACTATATTTTTATTATGATCATATAATCTACTAATAATGTAAACCAGGTGTTTTGGAATTCCCATTTCAATTAGAGCGGGCCACATATTTTCCCAAATAACACTATCAAATGCCTTTGCATAGTCAACAAAGCATAAAATCATCGAAGTGTTGTATTCTAGGGCCTTTTCAATTAGTTGCCGCACATGCAGTATCTGTTCGCGGCATCCTCTTCCCTTAACAAAACCTGCTTGTTCGTCCGGAATTTGTTCTTTTATGAATCCTGCCAGTCTATTTTGAAGAATTTTTAGCATTACTTTACTGGCATGTGGTATGAGTGATATGGTTCTATAATTTTCGCATTTCGAGGATTGACCTTTCTTGAAAATAGGTGTATATATATAGTTATACACCATTCTTCTGGCCATTCTGTAGTAGACCATATTCTGTTACATATTTCGTGAATCTTCTGTACTCCAATGTGGCCCATTTCTTTAATTATATCGACAGATATCCCGTCGTATCCAGTCGCTTTCTTCCTTTTTATGTGTCTAATCGCTTCTTCAATTTCCTTTTCTAGAATAGGTTGTTAATATATGAATTAAAAATTCCCGACAGTTACAGTTTACAATACACATTTGTTGTTTTGTCAGTCCTTAAATATAATGCTGTACCAAACCATTATATAGAATTATCACGGAATTATGGTTTATTCCCTATTATTTATCACCAAGCGATTTAACAATATTGTAATATTTCCTCACTTTCTTATTTATATATTGTATGTGTGAAATAGATTAGAAGTTAGTGAGATGAGAATTAACAGAAGAACGATGCGAATATCATGAACCGAATTTCGATGAATTTGGTCGGAACGAATCCGTTTTTTACCACACGAGTTCAATGAGCCTGATGGAGGCATAGTTGTCTGACGACTTCAACTTTTCAGCAACATTTTCTTTTGATAAGTCAGTAGGTACATCGGTGGTGATATCGTAGCTTACCAATAAACAGCTGGGAACAAAAGGTATGCGATCCATGGTTGATGCTTATCATAAATTTATGGACAAAGGGAGCGGAGGAAAACGTTCATTCGTCTGCCTCGATAATAATCTTTTCTATTATATACATAAAATATTCCCTAATAATAAAAGTTCGTAAATAGATAAGAAACGATAATACAGTATTAAATAAACATGTCAGCATCTTGTTATTTAGTACGATAATATTTACATACAAGTAGTGTTTTTATTTCACTAAATTCGAGTAAGAGTGAGCCGCAAAAAAAAAGTTGTGGGCCGCGAGGTGTTCACTCCTGATTTTGTATGTTTCCAGTTCCAAATAATGCGAAGTACGTAATAAGGTGTGTCATACCGCCGCCTGATTTTGAAGTGCTGTTAACATAATTTTTTTTAGGGAATCAAACGCCTTCCTAAAGCTTAAATTAATTTATCTTTATTGATTTGGTACTTTTTGTACTTTCTAGTATTTGTTGAACAAGATTTTTTTCGTTCGTTTCGTTTAATATTCTCAGCTTACTTCTCACTTTACGCTTCTCTTTTATCTATCAATTGTTTTATGTCTTCCGGTATCTGATAGCGAACAACATTAGGTAAGATTATTTGATCGTTATTACTTAATAATACTTAAATAATATAACAATAAGCTACAAAATAAGTCAATTAATAAACCGTTAATGGATGAACAGGGCAGAGGCAGCCAAGCTTCTCCGTCCTGGCAAAAAGTACCAACACGGAAAAAAAAAAGGTTGAACATCATATATTTTATCTCCGGAGGAAAACCTGAAAAAAAAATAAAAATAAATAATTCAATTAGAAACGGAAATCGATTTAAATTATTGGAAAAACTTAATGAATCCGATTCAAAAACCGGAATCTCAAATATACAGGATAAAAAAACAATTCCTATACAACCTCCTCCTATTATGTTTAGTGACATATCGAACATAAATGAACTTAATAAATTGATTGAAATGAAATTAAAACGGGAACACTATTCTTATAAAATTACACGTGGCGATGTAGTTAAAGTAAATACTAGTTCTAGAGAGACGTATCATACATTGATAACGCCATTAAAAGAGAACAACCTGATTGGATATACATTTTCGCAAAGAAGTCAAATCCCATACCTTGTTGTAGTGAAGTTCATCCAACGATAAATAAAGAAGAAATTAAAAAAGAATTAGCTCAAAAAGGTCATATGGCAAAAGGTGAAATAACATATAAAGTCGAGTAAGTAAGAAATACAAATACAATTTGTCAATATCGAACGTAAAGAAAATAATAGGGATATATTGGAAATTGAACACTTATATAATCTTAAGATAACCATCGGAGCCACCTTATAAAAAGAAGGAAATTGTACAATGCATGAGATGCCAACAGTACGGACATACCAAAAATAACTGTTTCAGACCACCTAGGTGCGTCAGATGTGGAGATAGTCATTTGACGGCAAATTGTACTAAACCAAAATCAACGGATAAAAAAAATTTAAAATGTGCTCTATGTATGGGTCATTCGGCAAATTATAAAGGATGTTAAGTATATACAGAAATATTCAAACGTAAATTTTCAACAATGACAAGGGCTAAGCATACTGAAACAGACGGTGCAACCCAAAATACCAACAAAAAAAAGAACAAGCGCCGAATGATAAGAAAAGAGATAACGAACATATAGTAGAATGTAAAGATGGAAACACTATGCAGAGGCATGTAATCAGAGTACATTCTCAATGAAAAGAATTGAAGCAATGTTAGAAAAACCAAAAAGAGTAATTGTAGAAAAACTAATGTCACAAACGAGTTCCCTAATGGAGATGCTAACAAAAATAATAAACAAAATATTATGAGTATACAAAAAACACGTTTATATAAAATTTGCATTTGGAATGCCAATGGAATTACACAAACGGGAGGTGGAAACGCTGATTCGGGCAAATAATCTCGATATCCTACACATCTCAGAAGCTCATTTTACTGAAAATAATTATTATAGGGTTAAAGAGTACTGCTGCTACAATATGCAGCATCCATCAGGTGCCGCCCGTGGAGGTACAGCAATAATAATTAGAAAAACTATTAAACACGATAAAATTGAAAAATTATCCACTCCTGAAATCCAAGCTACTTCAGTAGTAATCAGTGATGGGCCAATCACCATATCTGCAACGTACTGTCCTCCAAATCGGAAAGTAAATAAAAAAATATTAGAAAAGTACTTTTCGCTGTTAATAGACGGATAGCTGGAGGAGACTGGAATTCGAAACATTATGCCTGGGTATCTAGATTGATTTCACCGCGTGGTAAAACTACCAAATTATAGAGGAAAAAAGTATATTATTCTCGCACCAACAGAACCTACACATTGGCCTATCGATATAAGAAAATTACCGGATATCATAGATTTTCTAATAGCTAAAGGAATCCAACGTCAATATATAGAGGTAAAAATAAGCCCGGATTGTGACGGAGATCATTCGCCTGTTATAGCTACAATTAGTTCGACGGTAGTTAAGAAAGAAAAACATTTAACCTTAACAAACAAGAAAACAGATTTGTCATTTGAAGAATGGCTTCAAACAAACTTTGATACTCAAAAGAAGTTAAAAACAGAGGATGAAATTGATGAAGCCACTCAATTTACAAGTATGATACAAAAAGCGGCGTGGCTGTCAACACCCGAACAAATAAACATGGAAAAATCAATGGGAATTCAATTGGATGTCCTGTTATTAATCAAGGAAAAAAGAAGACTCGGAAGAGTATGGATGAAAAGCAGAAAACCTCATGATAAGACCGCATTAAATAAGGCATTAAAAAAATTAAAAGAAAAGCTATGTGAAAATAAAAATAAAGCAGTACAGCAATATTTGGAAAATATTTCAGCTAATAAACAGGACGACTATACACTATGGAAAGCAACTAAATATCTTAGATGCGTGCCAAAGGTAAACACCAACCAATACGAAATGAGGAAGGGCGCTGGGCAAAAAATAATAAAGAAAAATCAGAGTTATTCGTGAACCACCTTAAGAAAGTATTTACGCCACACCGTACTGCCTAATATTCAAAAAATTATTAATAATTTTCTAGAAGAACCGTTTCAAATGACACTCCCAATAAAGACCATAACTTCACAGGAAGTAAGAAAGGCAATTAAAGAAATGCCCTTGAAAAAAATGCTCCTGAATATGACTTAATTAATGAAGAGATCCTACAACACGTTCCAAAAAAAGGTTATTGCATTCATAACTACATTATATAATGCAACATTAAGGTTATCAAAGTTTCCAACTCAATGGAAAGTAGCTCAGACGATTAATAAACCAGGCAAATCGGCAAACTTGGTAACATCATATAGACTTATCAGTTTGCTTCTAGTATTGTCAAAAATCTGTGAAAAAATTTTGCTTCTGAGGCTCAAACCGATAATTCAAAAAAAAGGTATAATACCCAATCACCAGTTCGGATTCGTAGAAAGGCACTGAACGGTGAAGCAGCTACACAGGGTAGCTGGTACAATTATAAATGCTTCGGAAGAAAAAGAATTTTTCAATGCGGCATTCTTGGATATTTAACAGGCCTTCGACAGAGTGTAGTACGAAGGAATATTATTTAAAATTAGAAAATGGTTACCATACCAATATTATCTGCTGATAAAGGTTATTTAGGAAATCGAATGATTATGGTCAAACAAGATGAGGAATTGTTTCACACGTTCACGATGCAGGAGTCCCCCAAGGTAGTATGTTGGGACCTATCCTTTATTCAATTTTGACAGCTGATTTACCAGGCAAGGAAGATACAACGCTTTGTACGTTCGCTGATGACACGGAAATTTTACCGAGGGATAAAGATAGTAATAAGTTCGCATATAAATTACAAAAACACCTGCACGATATATAAAATTGGATGGCCGATTGGAGAATAAAAGTAAACGTAAATAAATCTACAAATATCAACTTTACTCTAAAACGTTCGAACTGCCCTCCGGTGATGCTTTTTAATAAGGTCGTACTTAAAAACATGTAGTTAAATAACTAGGTCTACATTTCGATAAAACTTTAATCATATAAAAATTAAACGTAAAGAAATGGATCTTAAATACAAAAAAATGTACTGGATGATGATCCAGTAAGCTAACATTAGATAATAAAATATTACTATATAATTCAAAATAATAAAACTAACTTGGATGTATTGTGCTGTAATATGGGGCAAGGCTAGAGCTTTTCTAATGGTAATACAAAGATTTCAGAATAAAGTTCTCAGAGCAGTAACCAACGCTCCTTGGTATGCAATAAATAAAGATGTTCACTCTCATTGCGAAGTAGAATACGCGGATAAAATTATCCAGACATGTAAGCCGACTCGAACAACATATAAATGTCGAAGCAATATGCCTTCTTGATAACAGTCAAACAAGACGAAGATTGTTGAGAAAACATGTCTTAGATGACATATTAGATTAGTAAACAGGATGGACCGTTGGCTCCACCTTGCACAAGTTATTATATAAAATACCTAAATTAATTGTGGCCTCTCTGGCCGTAGTAATTATTAAGAACATAATATAAAAAAATTATATTTTTAACTTTCTCCTTTCTTTCGTAAGAATAATTTTACACACTATTGGTTTATGATCCGAATAAAATCTGAAATTTTGCATTACATTAAAATCTGTTATCCTAATTTATTATAATACGGAATATTGAAAAATTAGTTAAATCACTAATATTTATTTTCTTATGGAAAACACAAAGCTTTTCGGCATTTACGCCATTATCGAGTGAACGAAATTTTTAAAAAAAAATCATAATTTTAAAAGTATAAATTAAAAATAATTACTTAGAAATATTTGATGGTGATGGTGAAAATATATTCCATAAAATGTTATTCTGCTTGTCTGTTATGGTTATTTTTTGAATTGTTGAAATTTAACATCAATATATTTGTTTACTGATTTTGTTTTTTTATATTTATTTTTTTTCCCCGATATTATTTTCTGTATTCTGCAAAAGTTGTATACTGATGGAATTTTAAATTTTCATTTACTGTTGCAGTGTATGATTTCCAAAAGTAAAATATAAAATATAAAAATATACAAACACACATTTTTTGTTTAAAAAAACACAATTTTACAAGTAAAATGAAAATTTGAAAAATCTGATACCAATAGAATACAAACGGACGATAGTTCGTTTATTTGATTAATAAATTATTATTAAGCGCTTTTTAGATGAATTAAAGAAGTACGAACGTCTTCCTGTTTTATATAAAGCAATTTTATATTAATTTTTCTCACCTCGCATTATTTATAATTAAGAACAATTATGAAATGCGTTATATATATATATATATATATATATATATAATTAAACGACAAATGAAAACATTTCCAAATATCGAAACTTTCGCATATTACTTACACACGTTCAACATCGTGCGTAAATACCCCCCCTCCGAGATGTGTAATATTATTACGATACGCTGCTCTATTCCTCTTGTCTTTCGATAGTTGTAAGATAGACGAAAACATTTGTTTATTTTATTTGTGCTTTATTAAGGCCAAGTTATTCGAAATAATAATAATAATAATAATAATAATAATAATAAAAAGTTATAAAAGAAAACCTTATTACTGTAAACACGAGAGCATTTCAAGCGGCTAAAAAATCACAAATAAGATCAAAGAGGAATAAAATCAATTTAAGCTATATATAGACAAACGAACATAAATAAAATTAGTATGTTTAGATATATGTATACGGACTCATTTACATATATATATACACATATACATATGTTTATACATACACATACTCGCGCGCACGCGCACACACATACATATATATATATATATATATATATATATATATACGCTTAGAATACCATAATATGAGAATTTAAATAAAGCGATCGCGCGGGCGAGTAAATCTAGTTTAAAAATAATCCAATAATAATCGATGTCTTCAAACAGTTATAATACTACGAGGTATTGCGGAAGATTTGAATTTGTCCATTGACACGAGGTATCCTGATGCTCGGATTGAAATTAAATACTGAGAAATGCGCTTAAGCACTATACACAGGTCGGGGACGTTATTTAAATCGAAATTTAAAATGAGGAATTTTTTCTTCTTTTTTTTATATTCATATTTTTGATGTTCAATTGTTGAAAATTCGAAATTTCTTTTTTTCAACTAAAAAGCCGAACTGAAGCGATCTTTCTTCCACATTTAAAATTCCCATCATACTTGTACACGAATGCACACAATTCGTTACCTAACAATCTTCTGCCGAGGCATTAAATTCCACATCTGTCTTTAGCGACCATTGGCTGTCACGTGTCGCCAACTCTACTAAATACATTTGGCATTTTCCTATAATTATTTAATTCCTTTCGTTTCAATTCGAAGTTTTACATCTTCCGCCGGTTTCGACGTCGCACGCATAATCTCGTATAATTTCCAATGCAACTAGAACTAATAATCCGTACTTCGTAAAATGTACTTAATTAAAAACCTAAAAACGCGGCACTCGGCAATAGAATCGCTAATTTCACGCGACCGGTAAAGTGAACATGAATAAAATAAGTTGTAAGGCGGAAATACTTAAAAAAGAATCTTCGGATTAGTTCATCATTAATGCAAAGTATATATTTAGCGATGTTGTTATAAATTTCACTATATCGTTTCAACTGTGGTTTCATATTCATTCAGGCATTACGCTGAATTATGTGTATATTATTTTCTATTTTCATTAAAAAATCAACACTGACATTATCGAATAAATGTACGATATATAAAACAGTAATATCGTCTAATTTGGTGTTCGACGAGCAGCCGTATTAAAAGAAACTCCAGCGACTTCAAAACGATCGTTTTAGAGTTATTCTAAGTAAGCTACACTGCATTCGCGTTAAAACAATGAACCGAATATCTTCATTTCTCATCCATCGGTGTATCCTAAAAGAACGTGCAATGTAATTATTGCGCAATAATATAGAAGTAGGTGTGCTAATCAGTGCATAAAACATAGATGCAACGAGTAACAGACGCATTAAACGTGTATAATAGTTTGAGTATTTCTACCATTTATTGTTTCCCTCGGAATATCGATAAATCCTTAGAACACTAATAATGTCATTTCATCGTCCATTTGCGTTAAGTTCATTTATAACTTAAATCGGTAATAAGCTCATGTATCAGGTTTTTACAACTTTTTCCCTTAGTAATTAAAAGATTTGTATTACTGTACGTTAATGTATCTATTAAGTTTATCTGATAGAAAATCATATTCTCCATGTTTTTTTTTATGAATATGTTAAAACTGAGACAAATATACGTTTCTTTTTCTTCTCTCTCTCTCTCTCTCTCTCTCTCTCTCTATATATATATATATATATATATATATATATATATATATATATATCTCGACATGTCTATATCAACCTATTACTGAGTGCAGGCATTCCCCAAACTTTTTCAACGACTATCCTTGCTCATTTAACAACATCGTCTCCCCACCTACCGATACATCCCTTACTGGTATAAAAGTAGGAGGCGGTTTTGGATTTTTTGTTCTTGTTTTTCTAGCATATGCGCTTCCTCTGGCTCACTATTATGAGTGTCATTAAAGTTAACTAGATCGTTATTACTGTTTAAATATGCGAGAAAGGCAATTTTTTTTTGTTATTTTGTTCTTTTGGTCTGGTTCTGGAGAGAGGGGATTTATATCTCTTTGCCATGTCCTCTTACCACAATTGCAACTGACTATTTGACAGTTATAACCTAGGCTGCATTTATCCTTCTTAATTAGGATGGGTAGTATTGTTTTCTCAGCATTAAAATTACATTTACTATTATTATTATCAACGGTAATATTATTATTATTTAAAACGATGTCACCTGATTTTCGTCCGGCGTTTGCTCCGGTCAGATGAGTGTTCTGTCGTAGGTAAAATACCCGTTGATGTTGTACTTGTACTGGTGATGGTTGTAATTGTGGATTGTTGTGGGCAGGTTGTCTGAGGTAAATGATTTTGGATCGGACCCGTAATGATGAAAAACTTTACAAACTGTTTTTTTCTTGTGTTGCGTTTCGGTTTCGAACGCTTCGACCGTCGAGTTAACAGTCGAACACTTCAGGGCAACTATACAGGTATGTACAAAATTTCGTCCAAATCGTTCGAGCCGCTTCTGAGGTAGCCGAATGAAATAAGAATTGCTGGTTAAAGAAGGTAAGATTAACATCACGGTACTGACAAGTGTTTAGATGTATGCGAAATCAGTTCAGGTTGAGCTTGAAACAAGTATTGAATCTTTTGAAAATCAGAAGTAACACGTCGGTTAGATCGAGAAGCTTTATACGGCTTTTGAATGTGTAATTTTACTGATATTACTTAACCCGACACTACGCGGTCGGTGATGGTTCAGCTCACATTTTTAGATAAATTACACCAAGGCCAAGGTTATAGCAATTCCTCAATTAGACTACCGTTAAGTATTCGTACCAGTTTCAGTTCGATCCAGTATTATGCGGGTAGTTTATTGGCGCACATAGACGGTTCATTGTATGCACGATGAAATTTTTCGATTAAACGCGAACAAAACGATGCGTCATACACTGATCCAAACAATTCGTTTTGACAACGGGGAAAACTAAAACTGAAATTTAGGAACTAGGCAATTTAGCACCTCTCCGGGAAATTCTCGACGAGTTTGTCAATAAAATTGATTACAGCATTAACAACTATCCAGGAAATGTTACCGCTTTTCGGGGGTAAATGCAAATTTAATTTAGCAAGTATGGAATCAAAATTTATTTGTGTTTTTATACAGCAAATTTTGAAATTTTCACTAGCGAACAATCTCAAAACAGTCCTTTCCAAGTAGAAAATGATGCTCGTAATGTAATAAAGGTTTATATTGATGGGAGTGGGAGAAATATAATTATTTTACGTCCTTACATTTAATAAATGATCTACGGGTGAAATCATGCTTAACCGATTCTTGGGACACTAAGAAAAAATAAAGCTGGAATAACAATCAAGTTTACTACGACAAAGGGAATTAGAAGATATCATATTTCTATATGGAAAGCCTCCAAATAAAAGTGTATTATGTTTATATATATATAAGATTAAAATATCTTATAGCTTTCTAAATTTCAATAAAGTGTAAACTAAATATGATTATTAAATTAAATTACACGTTATTTACAGAAGTTAAATTGTTATACAGCGAAAAGTCCACAATCGCGTGATGACTTTTCAGATTTAACCGCACGATGCCGGGTCGTAACTATAATCTGATCAACGGGTAACAGTTGTATTTACTGATCTTACTCGATGATGATGATGATGATGGCAAAGTGGAAAAAATTGTAATTTGGAAAATTGCAATATTAACGAGTGCATTCGGTCGGGGATGTGTTTACTTTAATCTGTGGAAGGGAGTTGTTATATTTCGTTTGCACTGAGTTTAGGAAATGAAAAATTTTAAAAGCATGCAATGTTTTATAAAACCAGAGATGGAAAACGGGTTAAAGTTGTTCGTGTATTAAGATGATTAAATGGAGATGATTCTTGTAATGTACAGATTACGAGACAGGAAAATTGAGAACATCCGGTCTTTATTATTTGTTTTCAGCTAAGGTAAAAAGTTCGCGTGTTTCAAATAAATTACGAATAATAATAATAATAATGCTAATGTTAATGATAATAATAGTAACATGGATGGAGATGGAACGAATATCAAATGTTTTATGTATATATATATATATATATATATATATATATATATGTAAAATAAAAATAATATACATACAGATATATTTTGTGTTTATATCCATTTCTTCACAGGTAAACATTAGCTCTTACTCGAAACAGACTGCTCATTTCTGGTCGAATTTTTTGCTACCGATGCTATGTAATCAGACGTACGTGTGAGAGATAAATTTTCAGAGATTTAAGAAATGTTACTCGGTACGTGGTATTATCTACATTGGTGATATCTCGGTTGTTTATATAAATTCCTACCTCGGACTGGACTATAAAGTAGGTACTTTATTTTAAGTAGGGATCTGTTTTTTTTTTTTTTTTTTTCGTGGATATTATTCGACCTGCTCAAATGAACCTAAGTTGAGAACGCTTTGCGCATCTCAAATTACATTTATTACGTACATTCGACATTTTACGAAAATTTTATTCATTTCTGAAGAATGGAAAGCAAACGAGTGTCGAAAGAGAAAAAGACTTTATTTTATTTTTTGACATTAATACGTTCTTCAATAATAAAATAACCGCGTCAATCTTATCAAAAAAAAGTATTATTATATTATTATATTGATAGCGCTATATGCATAAAGACTCATTCTATTGAAAAATAGATAAAAAAAGCCAGTTTAAGAAATCTTATCAATAGAGCGAAAATAGTAAATAAAGAAAAACGTAATAAAACAAATAGCAATCGATGATGATAAATATAAAATGATAAAAATATAGAAAAAGTTGAAAAGAATTATTTACTTTAGAATATAAGTTATATATAGTAAGTCGTACATATAGAATAATAAAAATCTTTAATTAATATAGCAGATTTTTCGTAACAATAAATTACAACGCACTATTGAAATAAATTCAAAATAAATGATAAAAATATATTTAAAAATTCCGGAGTATATAAATTACATTGTAACCAATGTGAAAAAGAATACTTAGGAGAAACAGGCACAAATAATTCGCAATAAGAATTAAAGAACATTTAATATGTATACAATGACGAAACATCATTATTTGACTGCGAAGAATTAAAACACGAAATCGATTAAGCAAAAAATTATAAAACAGAAAAACATAAAAAAAAAACTACTACTCGAAAAAAAGGAACTAATAACAGAAATATATCGAAATAATTTATTAAATTCGACGTTAAATTTCGATGCGATTTTTATTTCGGTTATTTGCGTTTTATTTTTTATTTTAATGGATAAAATGTTATTGTTGTATATACATTCTATATTACTGATTATTTATTCGCTATTATTTTATAAATACTTTTTTCATATTGATATTTATTGTAAATTGTATATTTAAATTCGTACTTTTTTTTTTAACATTTTATATTTCTATAAATTTTTATATTTTACTATTTATGTTCGTTCGATAATGGCTTAACAGTCGGAAAGATTTGCGATTCTTCAATGGCTAAATGGTTGCACTGTCTATTAATTTGCTAGATAATAGTGACGAAGTAGGTGTATAACGATCTGTCATGTCATGATCAATGGTAGATCGCAATTATCTATAAAAGAAAAATAGTGTAACCCATTGAGACGCGATTTTTCTGCATAATGATCTAAGCAGTTTTGTTGTATCGTTTATTTCACTAATACGGTATTTAGTAACATCGATTGATATTACGATACTTTCTTTTAGATCCGCATGATCCGTTGGGGACTTTTAACCTCGTTAGAATTATCGGATAATTAATAGTGGTAGCGGTTAATTTGTGCGGTATTTCAAACGAGTTTTAGGTACACGCGTCATGGTAAATATATGGTATTTTAAAGTTCCGACGCACTACATTGTTGGTTACGAATGAAAGTGCAAAAGTGTCAAATCGTACTCCATTATGAAAAACTTCCGTACTTTAAAATTTATATAACACACCCTCATGTCGAACTTTATCAAAAATATGGCGGACATAGGAATGTCTTCGTGCATACCATTTTTTTTTTCGACTTTCGATTATAAACTCGAACCTTCCGGCAATATTGAAATTCGCTTTGAAAAAAAATTACAATATATATCCGAGGTGTTAAAATTATTACAGGTATACAAGATTACTTCGTTGCCTTTAATTCGCCTGCGCTTTATTTTGACGCAAACAGCAAACATCATACGTAATATAGTAATACAAACTACGAGACCTAGATGGTAATTCATCTCGCGATTAAAAGAAGCTGCAAAATAAATAAGACGTTTTTTAAATAGAAATATGTAAATCGATGACACATTCCTATTCATGTAGGTGTGAATAATGCTGACGGTATCACTCTGTATACATGTCATCTTATAGAATCAGCGCCCTAGAGTAAATCGTGTTCAAAAGGCTATTACGAAGTTTTTTAAACAAATTGAAATTTAATAATTTCCTCGAGGAGAACGACCTTAACTACTTGTTTTTTTTTTTTCGTTTTTTTAATTGGCCTGGCTGTACGTACCATTTGGCCAACGAAAAAACAAAAATAAAACATAAACAAATATAACGAATGAATTAAATTAAACTAAAAGAAGATAACTATAAAATATGAGAATATAGCAGATAATCGTAATATAACATATAAAAAGAGGAAATGAAAAATTACTTCCAGAACAAAAACCAACACTTAAATTAGAATATGATTAATACCGAATGAATTTAAATAAAACTATCAATGATGAACATCCAAACATATCAAGGATAGGATACAGTAAGGACGAAAAACACAAGCAAACTCGTACGTATATGTTCGAACCATAGCTGAAAAATAAATGGGTCGGATAATTTGGAAAAATGAAGTTAAATATTTAATTGTTATCTGAAAGGAAAGAACGCATTTTAAAAGTCATATAAATCATAAAATAAACTAAGCAAGAATAAAAATGTTTTCCCTATTTACACTATTCGATAAAAAAAAAAAATTAAGAGTAAATTGTAAATCCTTTTTCGCTCAATATTTTTTTCTTATTTTTTTTTTAATGGGCGCAGAATTTTTCACCCAACTTGGTATAAAATTATTAAAATGAATATATTAAACATTAATATTAGTTAATGCAATATAATTATAAATAGCTAAATATACAGGAATGTGTTTAACGCTTTCAGTCACATCGTTACAATTTTTTATACTAAATATTTAAAATTACTCGAGAAATATAAAGTAATATTGTTTTTTGGGTTTTTGTTTTGTTTTATTCGGAACGAGTTGAAACGTTTTACGTCGACCGAAATACTCGTAATTAAAAAAGTTTTTTTTTTGTTTTTATCGCTAAAAGTTTATGCGCCGTATAATGGACACCGTGACTGAAAGGTTTAAGTAGGTAAGAGATATTTATCGGCAATGGTTGGAGACAGTACTAAATCAAAATTATTTTCAGTTTCAAAATAAATATTATAAACAAAATAGTGGTTTAATTATGGGATCTCCATTATCACCCATTCCAGCAGATATACGAATAAATTAGAAAATAACATTAAAAATAATAATATATTTAAAAATAATAATATATTTAAAAATAATAGTATGGAAAAGATATGTTGATGATATTTTAATAATATGGAGTAATAATGATGAGAATGATCATATGTTGAATAGTTTTGTATCCAATCTAAATAATTATAATAAAAACATATGGATGGGAAGACGATTTTAATCCACACTGGGAGTTATACAACTGTATCGATATTGGGATATGATGATTTGAAAAAAAATAAATTAAATTTTATTGTATATCGCCGATGTAAGGTTATTATTACGTATAAATAATATACAAACGTTCGGATGAAGAGAAATTTATCAATCTTAAGTAGTAACAGCCGGATATCGATTACGTTTGTATTATAAAGTACTTCTTTCTAATGGGAAAAGTTGGAAATTATTTTCTGCGGCTATTAAGCCGCTTGATTTCAAACCTCGAACGAATTTATTTAATTTAATAGCTCATAAGCCGTATCGCGTGTATATAAACTGATACACACCCTTCGCTTGTTACTAACCCTTTGAACCTTTCGCTTCAGACTATATTATAGAAAATACTATAATAGAGGTTTTGTCGTTAGCAATTTCCATTCATTTTGAAATTTGTTCATTCGTAATTATGAAAACACTGTTATCGTAAACGTGTTTCAAAATTCCACCAAATTACATCCTGTTGCTACAGAAAACAGCTAAAAAGGCAGATTCTTATTTCAATTAGAATAGACTATTCAGACATCAGAGTAATAGTAAATCGAATTACTTTTCGATACGTCCGAATTTGAGTTCCTCATTCGTTGGGCTACTAACCGGTTGACGATACGGTTTTGAAGTGGTTGAGTGAATTTTTCGTTACCCATTCTTCTAAATGTTTATTTCATTGTTCCGATGATATTACGTAATACTTTTGCTTTCCATAAACGCTGAACATTTTTTTAAAACATCGGTATTGCTGTTTCCCAAATTTCTACGGCTGTATGATAACATTGACGTTATATTCGATTGAACAAATGTTTATAATTTATAAGTCGGTTCGGAAGTATTCGTACGTGCATTCATTACCGGGTTGATATCGAGCGAAGAATTGACGGAATATAAGAAAGTTCGAACTCGTTAATGCGATTAATACGAAATATAACGGTTGGAAAAGAACATCTCTTGTAATAGATGGTCATAGTGGATGGTGAATTATAAAGTGTATAAAAATGGCTGCCGGACTTTTACAAAACGAGATAAGCACCGAATAACAGTCAAGCATTTGCATAAGTAGTATAAACGAGTAATCTCTTAGGGATTTGTTTACCGGTCCACCTTTCCATTCTGACAGTCAACAGAGAGTTCATTCTAAAGATAATTGTGCGCAATTTTAAAACTGCGCGAGAAAAAAGAAAATAAATGACCAACTGGACCGAGAGAAATGAATAGACACAACGGTTTATATTCAAGTAGCAAAACAAATGAGCAGCTTGAAGGATGAATTATCAACAAGCGTTTTTAGTTCATATATATATATATATATACACATGTATGTGTGTTAATATTATATATTCACATTAGAGCACGATGATGTTACTCGTATGGTACGTTTTTATATATAAAATACCCGGGTGGTTATATAAACTTGAAAATCGCAAGAATGCGTGATACTTAAAACGATATATTTCAAAATAATTTGCAATTTACAAAAAAATTTCGTAAACTTTAAATAATAGTTTTTTAATTTGAGTAGTAATGTTGATGTAAACGAAACAAATAGCTAACATTAAACTTCTAAAAATTATGTATTAAAACGCAAAACTTTTTAACCATTACATCACTATATCGAGCATTTAAATTAACATATTAACTATCTTATTAAGACACTAAATCCACTAACTAGATTATAATTACTTATATCGTGTCAGTTGGTGTGGTCAATATCAACAAATCATAGTTACAAAATCCCACCTGTATATAATATTACGTACGGAACTCACGTGATTGTTTCGTTTATTCGCCGGTGGGTCTGGCACCATGTGGCGGTCAGATCATAGCTTACTATAGAAGATGACTCTAGTTACAACAAGCTGGGCTTTACAGGGACTTGATGAATTGGATGGAATTTTATTTTTCTCATTCTTTGTTCTCCTTGAGTGCCTGTATCGTATCTTTCGCTACATCTAGGAAACTATGCTGATGATGAACGCTGGGTATATTTTTTGTAAAAATATAATTGTGTATGTAAATAATGAGATATATATGTATGTATGTATAATGTGTATTTATAAAGTGACTTTACACAATGGTAAGTTTGTAAGTAATTTTTTATTCGTAATTTGGAACAAAATAACGGGTAGGCAATCTTTTGTTAGAGATGACGTGTTTCCAATAACGTCTCCAATTTCTTAGTTTGACATCTTGCGTTTGACACGTTCATTATATATAATTGAATACTTTCCGCCATAATTTGAAGGTTAAATAAATTAAAAATACCACTCCGAAAACAGTCTGATATTGAAAAACGCATATGTGTGTAATTTCTCCTAACACATACACACACACACATACGGTCCATATTTTCACAGGAACCTATTATTCCGACGCGCAAGTTCGCGCATTTTACACTTTAATCAACGATTTGTTTACCAGTTTATAAAATTTGATTAATTGACGCGACGAAACTAACGATAACGTCAATAATATTAAGAACAATAATAAAAATTTATTTAACGATATTCGATTATAAATAAATAAATAAGTACGTATTAATAAATTGTCCGCAGGTAAGCATATGGTTACGCAAGCAACTGAAGAAACATGAAATTAAATTATAAGAAGTTAATCCAAACCGCGGCAATAATAATGATAGTAATGATCGATCATTATTTTTCAGGAAAATAAAGTTACAAAAGCTAAACGTTTATGTATGTAATGCTCCGAAATGCTCATCATGCGTGTAACTAGTTAAATCAGATATAAATTTAAATGAGTCAGATATGTGTATAAAAATTACAAATATAACATTTTCTTACAGTAGAATTTGCAAAGCGAATAAAATTTAGTATTCACATAAGAATATAAACCATAATAAGTCTCTCTATATATATATATCTAATGTACGTAGGAGAGATATAAATTAATACACAAATGCCGGTGTGCCAAGAAGCACGAATGTACTAATTTTTATATTAAATATATGAAATTAAATTTAAAAAGGCAATTAATAGTTACGATGCAAATAAAAATATTTCCGATTACTACGAAATAAAACGTAATCTAAAACAGTCGATAACTTACATTTTTTTAAAATATATTTTGTAATCGATTCCTAGCCAATCGGCTATCAGTAGATGAAATAGCAATTGATCATGATGTGAAGGGAATATAGTCCAATGACTGGTCCCTCTATTAGTATCTTATGTTTAATAATTTACATAATTTTCATTACTATGCCAGGCCCAATGGCTTAATTCTTCTCAGCCTGCGAATTTGCATCTGTGGTGAGTTATTCAATAAGCTAATTGCAGACCAGTTATCACGACTATGTAACCGCTCTCCTGATGTTTGTTTGCCATCTTTTTAATTAGGTCAGTTATGTACTCCATGTCAAGGTCATCGTGTATAGTTTCGTTCCTTACATACCATGAAGTATTGACGATTAACTTAAGAGTAATATTCTGATATCTTTGTATTTCCATTATATTACAATTTTTTTTTACTGCAGCCCCGTAATTCGCATCCATACCTCCATACTGAAGCGAGTATTTCGTATAGTACTAGTTTGTTCTTTAAGGTAAGTTGGGATTGCATTCCTATTGATTTTCGATTCCGAGTTCAACCCTTTATGTATCAATAGGCTTACACCACGTTAACTTTTGTTCTAGGTACAAGCCTAAGTATTTAACATCTTTTTTAAAGGGTACAATCTTATTATCTATTTTGATGTTTAATGACTCTATATGACGATTTGAGAATACTGTATGCGTTGATTTATTTTAATTTTCTTGCTCCATGACATAATTTTATCCACCGCTTTTTGCAAGTTATGATTTGCTTTTGTTTGGCTTACATCTGAACTCAAGAGTGCGGTATCATCAGCAAAAGTCGCGATTGAGGATGTATCATCAGCAGGTACATCAACTGTAAAAATAAGATACAATAACGGCCTCAAGACACTTCCCCGTGGAATGCCTGCTTTTATCGGATATATGTTGGATAATTCATTTCATTTTATAGCACATTTCGTCTAAATATGACGAAAACAAATCATAATAATGGTTTGGAAATATCTTTTTAATCTTGTACAACAAGCCGTCATGACACACTTTATCAAAAGCCTAACTTATATCTAAGAATACGGCATCGCAAAACCTTTTTGCTTTTAAATCTGATTTAACTTTATGTACCACCACCCTATGTACCTGTTGAACTGTAGAATGTTTAGTTCTAAATCCATATTGATGAAATGGTATAATTTGGTATTCTTCAACCAAGGAAAAAGATTTTTTTAGCAACAGGATTTCTAATAATTTAGATATCACTGGTAAAAGTAAAATAGGTCTATATGAGGTAACATTTGTTGAGTTCCTTATTAGGCTTCTGTATGAGTACAATCTGCGAAAATTTTAACTGTGCAGGATAATAAGTTAATTTCAACATAGCGTTGAATGTATATGTTAGTAATAGTAGCCCTTTACGCGCTTAACACTTTAGCGGTTATTAAATCGTAACTAGGAGCTTTTTTTTAGGGTTCATGAATTTGATTGCATTCTTAATCTCTCCTGGTGATGCCGGTTTAATAGAAGGATAAACATTAAATTTTCATTTGATGGTGAAAGTTAACAGGATTTGGAGTAAATATGTTGGCAAAATGTTTAGCGAATTCCTCTGCCTTTTCTCCGTCACTACGAGCCCAGAGCTACCATCACATTTCCTTATAGGGTGGACCAGATTTTTTGGCCTCTTTAGGTTGCTCGTTGCTTTCCATAGTGAATAATCATTTGCTGTGGGAGATACATAATTAAAAGTCTCATTTTTTAGTTTTTGTAATAACGGTTTAACTTTTTTCATTTGTTTATTCAGTTTGTTTTTATCTCCTGGGTATCTGCAACTTTTTTTCTTAACTTCTGCTTATATTTTACTTCATTCGAGATTTGTATCGGGTAACAAATAGTTTGGGGGAAATTTTACTAATTTGCGGTGTACTCTCACAAGCGGCTTCCCGAATAGTTTTAATAAAATGCTATAGTACGTTTTCCATCTGTAGTTTAGTCTGTATTGATACTCTTAAAATAATGTTTCGTTCAATCTGTTTTCTGAACAATTACCAGTCCGTGTGTTTATTATCTAGTTTTGGTTTATTATTTTTTATTATTATAGTATTACTTATTGTAAGAATTACAGTGGAATGACCAGATGAAAGACAAAACTATAATTCTGTTAGAATGTAGTTTGAGGGCAATCCCTTGACTATATAAAAGTCTAGCAGGCCTGGAATTTTTCTGCTGTCAGCAGGCCAGTGATCCGCTCGTTGAAGCGCTACATCCGTCGGAATCTATTGATTTCTTAAGTTCTCTTCCTCTTGGCGTAGTCAGCCTCGAACCCCAGTAAGTGTTTTTCGCATTGCAGTCAAAACTACATATGTATTACTAAGAGAACAAAAGAAAGAGTCGAATTGATGGTAAAGAATTTTATGTTTTGGTGGACGGTAGACCGCAGACAATACCATATTTTGATTTACACACTGAACTTTTATACTGGTAGTCTGGAGATAGCTTTCTTGACACTTATCAATTTCATAGTGTTTGATATTACTTTTAACCAATATTGCCGCTCCTTCATGGGTAGTACCATCCGAATGGAGGGGTACTATAGAACGAGTAACCTTTAATATAAAAATAAGTTACATCTATGTGATTCAGATATTAAGAATACATCTATTTTTTCTATATTTAAATATAGCTCTATTTCTGATTTGCGTTGCAGAATGTCATTAGCATTCCAAGTAACAACTTTTAAGGAGCTCATTTTTTATTTATTAAGACAGACATGGTTGTTTGAATCAGCCCATTTATCATATTATTATGCTGATTTATCATTTGAATATATACGTCCTTAATTTCCGTAACGAATTTATTTAATATATGTCTTTAATAGTTGAAGTATTAAACTGATATTTACTATTAAAATTAACATCCGTACGTTATTTCATTCACTTGGTTTGTATTGAGTGTGTTGCTATCCGGAAAACGTGTTAAATTTTAAACGATTTGACAGAGATTGTCTCCATTCTACTCTATGATCTTCGTGATTATTTTTAATTTGATTACGTAATTCTATAATGGTATTATTTTGCATTTCATTATCCTGTTTTATTTGACTTTGTATTGTTGCAAATGGCTCTCATTTGAACGATATCGTGTTCCACTAATGATTGCCTAGCTAATCTCTCTTTTTCCTATTTTTAAATAAAATTTCATTCAAAAATTTTGGTCGAGTAGTTTTTGAGTTATTCAAAAAACAGCAAAACCGTCCGTCTTTTCTGGGTCACCCTATATTATTAAGCGTGATAAAAATAAATATTTTTATTCAATGTACAATTACATTATAATTTACCGTATTTATAACTTATACGTTTACAACTCATTTTCACATTCATTCGTTTCCCCCATTTTACTCTCCGACGTATTCCCATTTACACTCTCCTGTACACTCACGCTTACACCTTATTATTTCTCTCCTCATACTTATTAGTGGCACAATTACAACGTTTACTATTATCGGTAGTAAGCAATTTATTTAAATAATATCCGATGGATCCAGCGAATATTTGCGTCGTGTAGAAATTTAATATTCTTATATCCAGCTACTTAGGCCAGAGGCACGGAAGGAAAGGTGTTAGAAAACTAGATTAGAGGAAAGATGTTTTGTGTTTTGGAGGAAGATGAGAAGATTAGTCTCCGCGAAAGAGGTGTGTTGTAGATGTTGGGAAGATCGTGAGGAAGACCAGCGAGCTGGCGCTGAAGGGTATATGTTGGTCAGGTAGGATGCTAGCGATGGTAAGAGGAGTATCGCATGCAGGACAGGTCGGCCGATTTTCGCTAAGGAACTGGTGCGTAAGAGTACGTGTCCGGGCCGAATGGTAACAGAAGATCACATTATTCCGTCTGGACGTTGAAACTACCGGGGTTTGTGACGATACAATCGTAATGAGGAAGTGTGGCGAATCATTCCATTGCTTTCGACTTTATCTTACTCCAAATATGGATCGCCATATCTTTACTTGTCGTTGGTATGGTTAGAACCGGTGTTATATTACATGAATCTGCTGCCGCTGTGTCGACTTCGTTATTTATTGCGATGTCCGAGTATCCACGCGAGTAAAATTTCTCCCTTATAAGTAAACGATTTTTCTATGCCGATGTTCGTGTCTATTTTGTATGCTTCTAACTGAACTAAGAGAAACCGTGCAGATTAATATGTCATATCGGTTCTGAAACGTTCTATTACAACCGGAAAAGTTTTTTCGTTAATTCTTACCGTTTGTTAAGATATCGCGTGTAGTTGAAAATTCGTCGAAAAATATGTACATTTAATCGTGTTACGTTATCGGTAATAATCGTGCTATACAGTTTAGATTGCCAGATTAGAAATAGTTCATTATCAAGGGAGGTAGGACCTATACATATTTCATTGTACAGTGTAAGTTAGTTTACAACGTAATCATAATATGACGTTAACATAGATAGACACATCAAAAATTTATGGAAATTTTATTATCGATGAAACATTTTTCATCGTTACAAGTTATTACATTTGGAGCGAGTTGTTTAGATAACTGATTTATAATAAATACCGGACACAACATGACTAAACCTTTGTACATATTTTAAAGTCTTCGTAATTTACCCACTGAGCGTTTTAAAAATATAATAACATATTTATCGAGATTATTATTTATATACCGATGTTTTTTTCATTATAATTAATAATAAATCTTTCTTTTAGTCGTAACTCCACGTATATTGTAATGAAGGTAACAGCTTCCTTATTTGACGATCTTCGGTATCATGAACACATCTATTGAAAATGTCTTACCTGCAGCGGTCACGGCATCTGTCCATCTAATTGGTACTCCGCCTTTTAGTCGCCTACCATTCGTTCTTCTCACAACCATTGCTCTTTCGATTCCATCGTGTTTCCGCACGATGTGACCGGAAAAATTTCATAATACGTACGAGAACTTCGGTTATTAATCTGCGGGTTGTACCAATTTCTTTCAAAGTAGACGCATTAGTACGCTTTTCCATCCATGAAACTCGAAGGAGCCGCCTCCAGCACCATCGAAAGTATTTATGTGAATTTGTTCGGACTTTATGATCGTCCACGTTTCTGCACCATACGGTAATATAGAAAAAAAATTAGTTGAATTTTTATATTTTTCGTGACGCAGGAGTCTTTCCATAACCGGGGTTAGTTTAACCATCGCACTCCGTGCTAGTTGAATTCTTCACTCGATCTCAACCCACCTTTACTATCCAACAAGGATCCCAATGAAATGAACTTTTCCACAGTTTCATAAGCACGAATGGTTTTTATGTTTTTCCTATTCTTCCGATCAATCACCATTAACTGAGTTTTTCCACTGTTTATTTGTGGACCATAGCATTTACTCATATCTTCTAATAACTTCATTAAATACCGAGTATTTAATGAGGTCTTAAATGTTTAATCATTTATCATCAATAGGAATATTCTTACGTAATATTTAATCAAAACGACCGGATACAATCTTAATTTGAGTTTTACTAAATTTAAGCTTTAAAGAGATAATTATCGTTTCAAGTTTACTTCTAACATCATTGCATATATATTTATACGAAACGGTTTCATATATATACATATATATATATATATATAATATGTATGTACGTAAATATATAAATATTTTAAGAGTTTAGGACGCTTAAAAGTGTTTATCGTCGTTTTTATAATGGAAATTAACGAGGATTTATTTTCGCGATAAGTAAATAACTTATTTTTTTGTAGTACTATTATTATCATCATTGGTTTATTTATGTCATTCGGTGTAAAGTTACTTCAGTTCATTATCGTACGAGAGGGTTGTGGAAGAGTATTTTTATTACAGACTAAAAAGTCAGCGGCCGTTTCGCGAGAATTTCTATTGTTGACGTGTTTTAAGTATCTACTATGCTCATTTTATCGTTCGACTGAAGATACAATCTCTACTTACTGGTCATAGTCGTAAATACGATACTGTAGCGAAACGTGCAAAGGCTACAATTTATGTTAAAGCGCGCGTTAAAATGCTTCTGCGAACTGGAGTCGCTTGCAAGTTGACTAGTCGTTCGTAATAAAATTTTTACGACTAGACTGTTTCGATCAGTTCTATCGAATGTATAGAAATTCGAAATTTTCATTTCGATCGAACGTTAATTTAATCGATACTATAATGGACGTACTGAAAATCTCGTACTTCATATTACACTATAATAATAATAATAATGGAATCAAATTTATTTCAATTTAAATACAATTAAAAAGTGACGATGAAAATAAGAAATAATATAAATGAAAAAATAAATAAAAAAGTGTATAAATCGTTGATACGATAATTAACGTACTGCTACTCTTTTTTATATATATATATATATATATAATAAACAAAAATCAGTGCATGCACATTCGCACTCTTACACAACCCTTGTTGTTATAATTTATTACAATCCGTCAAGCAGTTGCTTGTCGATGGATTTGTACCGTATTTATTCACGTTCTCTCGCATTCAATCTGTGCGAGATGTACAATTTGTCTTATAATCTATTTATCTTATAATACTTTATTTTATTAATGTACAATTTGTCTTATAATCTAATTAGTTATCTTATAATATTCTATTTTAGAAATATAAAATTTGTCTTATAATCCAATTAGTTATAATATTTTATTTGATTGATGTACAATTTGTCTTATAATTTATTTATCTTATAATATTTTATTTGATTAATGTACAATTTGTCTTATAATCTATAAGTAACCTTATTTTATATTATTTTATTTTAATGCATAGTAATTTATTTTTATTCCTACATTTCTACACGCGCGCTCTTTTATTCCTCAGTCACTCACATTTATTACTCTCTCATATATATTTGTTTTTTCTCATTTTAATTTATCTCAGTTTGTCTTTGTTTTAAACTGGTAATTTTTACCGGGACGATATATCCCACTGGTATTATTCACCGGGATAATACAGTCCACTGGTAATTATTTCATTAGCATAAAATCCCACTGATGTTGAAAACGAAAGAAAAAAATGCGTGCCGATGTAAGAAAAACTTTATTCATGATACGATGCAAAACACGGACAACAAAGAGGTACCTGACACATACTACATATAAAGTATGTACGATTATCAAATTTTCTTGTTGTACAGTCTGTGCATGTGCAGCATCTGCGTGCTGATTGCTCAATCGGCAAATGATCCAAACCCTTCATTAGCGTTACTCTTTTGCTCGGTCTGCCGCTATTACGTTTTCTTTTTTTCTTAGATGTTTCTTTCTTCTTCTTCACATCTACGTGCCGTGTCTTCGGAGAACGTTGGCGATCATCTGCTTCACTCGATTTTTATCCATAACTTTTCTATATATTTCACCTGTATCTAGTTTGAGCCATTTTTTTTTTTAAATTTTCTAACCACATTATTCTAGGCCGGCCACGCCCGCGATTACCATTTATTTTACCCGGTATAATCGATTGAAGCCACTCGTACTTGTTATTCCGCATTATATGTCCAAAATATCCAAGTTTCCTTATTTTCACCGAATTAATAATTTCTGGTGTTTTGTTCAATCGTTGTAGAACTTCGAAATTAGTTATTTTAGCCGTCCAAGGAATTTTTAATATCCTTCTCTGTATGCCCACATTTCAAAGGCTTCTAACTTTTTGCATAATGCCGCTGATACCGTCCAAGATTCGACGCTGTATAGCAGAAAAACGTAACATTTATAATTTACGAGGTTTTAAGGAAAAATTTGCAAGGAAACATCTAACTCTGAAGATGATTGATCCAATGTTGCACTTACAACTGCAGTTGGTTTATCCATGGTCACATGCTAGATTGGAATAAAATTGTATCGGTATAACACGTCATATTATGTTGTTCACATTTGTTATTGCTGTTGATGAATTATTGCCATCATTATCACTGTCGCCGATAGAATAATTTTAATCTGGCATCATCATCACTATCACTGTATGAATCATCTCAAAACGAGAAATTAATTTTCGATTATCAAAATGCAAATTGGGTAGAATTCAGAAAATTCATATCACAAAATATTAATTTAAATGAGTCGATAACGAGTTCTCTAGACATTGAAAGACATTTGTCTGCATACACAAATTTGATTAGTGTTTCCGCCGAACGTTTTATACCCAAAAAACCTGTGTATAACTTTCCACACAATGTTATTCCTTCTTATGTTGTGTAGGTATTATTAAACTTAAAAATCGAGTTCGAAGATTATACGTGAAAAATAGATACTTAAACCCATCGCCAGTTATTAAAAGAATGTTAACTTTTCTTAATAAACTAGTACGTTACCTGTTAAACAAAAATAAAAATGATAAATTTAATTCACTTTTCTCAACGCTTTCACCAAAAGACAACAGTTTGTGGAAAATCTGCAAACAATATACAAGGCAATATACATTTCTCCCACCTCTTCATGACTCACACTTAAATAGTTATGTGTATAGTAATGTAGGGAAAGCTGAACTTCTTGCTTCTGAATACTGCAAAGCTCATACACGTAATAGCAATATGTCTTCCAGTTATCAGGTAAACAAAGTTCATATGGCTGTCAAAAAATATCTGAAAGAAAATAAAAATACTCGTATTGTCGATTATGTCAGTCCTAAGGAAGTCTCTGCCGCTATAAAAGCCATCAAATCTAAAAATTCTGTTGGCATTGACAATATCTCCACTATCGTCATAAAAATCTTCCACTGAAAGCAGTAGTCAAATTTTCGAATTTATTAAACGCAATGTTTAAATGTGGGCATTATCCTTCAAAATGGAAAGTAGCAAAAATTGTCACTCTCCCTAAACCTGGTAAAGATGCTTCCATAACTAGCAACATTCGCCCTATAAGCTTATTGAGTAATTTGAGCAAAATCGCAGAAAAAATTATTTTGTCTAGATTACATTATCACTCTGAACAATACAAACTATTGACATTCAGTTTGGGTTTCGCCCAATATATTCTACTACGCAACAAATATCTAGAATAATAGAATTTGTCAGCCATAATTTTAATTGTAATAAACATACTGGTTTAGTTTTGCTCGATGTTGCTAAAGCATTCGACACAACTTGGTGTAAAGGTATCATGTATAAAATGATACAGTGTAAATTTCCTACTTATTTGGTATTTTTAATTCATAGTTATTTAAGCAATAGAACATTTTATGTAATGGTAGATGATTCGAAATCGACTATGAAAACTTGTGCCGCGGGTGTTCCACAAGGTAGTATTTTAGGTCCGTTTTTATTCACATTGTTTCTCTATGATTTCCCAAAATTGACAAATATGCTAGTTGCTTTATACGCTGATGATACAGAAATATTTTGCAGCTCTTACAAACCAACTGCTATTAAAAATCAATTAGAAAACGGTGTACGTCGCGTTTTAAAGTATTATCGCAAACGGCAAATCGAAATGAATTAAAAACTGAAGCCATCTTTTTCACTCGTCGTCGACCAATTTTGCCATCTGAACTTCTAGTAGATGATAAAGTTATACATTGGTCGGATAGTATACGTTATTTGGGAGTTTTATTAGATAAACGATTAACCTTCTCGGCGCATGTAAATTACGCAGCTCTAAAAACAAATAAAGCAGTAAGTACAGTGTATGCGTTATTTAATCGTAAATCGTACCTTAACGTTAATAATAAGCTCATCATTTATAAAGCGCTTATTCGTCCTGTGATGACTTATGCTTGTCCCGCCTGGTCTTCTATCTCGAAGGCGAGCTTTAATAAATTGCAATTAGTATAAAATAGGTGTTTAAGATGCATATTAAGTGCCCCAAGGTATGCCAGAATAGTGGACATGCGTGAGATATTAAATATACCCTTTATTCGGGATTATATTCTTACTATAACTCGTAAGTTCTGCGATAATTGTGTATTGCATGAAAATCAGTACATCTCAATGATCGGAAATTACGATTCCAGGCAGCTACAGTTTATGTACACAAAGTATAAGCATAGACGCCTTAAACATAATTTACTGTAAATGATTAATATTTAATGTATCTGTGTATATGTGTATATACATGTGTATGTGTGTATGTATGTATATATATATATATATATAGGTAAGTATATGTGTATTATATTATATATCTTTATAATTGTTATTATATCGAATAATATTCCTTTTTGTATGCTTAATGTGATACAAAGCGTTTTATGGAGTGGGTTTTTTTTCAAATTTTTTCCCGCGTTTTATATATTTATATCTGTAATCTAGTAAATATACTATAAGATTTATTACATAAAGAATTTTGTTTATTAGCGGTAAGGATATTATAATTCCGGTACGCGTAATTCTTATTATTTTGTACTTTTGTATTTTTAATGAATTTATGTCAATAAATAAATTTCTTCTTCTTCTTTTCAGAATCTTCATGGTAATTATGGACCATAAATTTGACGGAAGATGAGGTTTACAATATGTAAACCTCATTTTCCGTCAAATTTTTTTTTTTCATTTCTATTACGTAATCTGTGCTTATAGCTACGTAATTTTCAATGAATTCAGTATCAAATCAATGATATAAATAATCACAAAGTAATGTGGATTGAATATAGAAAAAAATGTACTACATTTTACATCGTTTATAGCGAGTCAGACAATTGACGCCTATCTTCTTTGATTTTTGAATTTTCGGCATTCAGTGATTATGCGTCACACCGTCAGTGCAGAGAGCTGGCAGTAAAATGCACAACACCTGTTTTTCTCTATTAATAAGTGGGCCGTGCGTTAGCGTAGTGTGACCGATTCGTATACTCGCTACAGCTACTTTCTCTCGTCTATTTGTGCGGTTCAATGTTGTCCAGATGCCAATTTGCGACTTGATCTGTCGTAACTTGTCACTGAAGCTCGACCAGTGCTCTTGTTTTGTCACAGTCTAATGAGCATTTTATCTATTTATTGATAGCTTTTAGGTGTTTATCACTTGTAGGTTTGGCTTTTTGCCATGGAGGGCTCAGTGGAGTAGGCAGTTCCGGTGTTAACGGTACTATGTTAAGCTGGCGAATAATAATTCTTGCACCGTAGACCAAATCCTTCATTGTTTTTTGTGTATGACCTTTCCAAGTTTGAACAAAACGTTTTATAATAATTCGCCTTTGTTCATGCTGAGTTTGAAGTAATACTTGAGTGCTAGCGTAATTCGATGGTCTTTTAACTTTAGTATGTTACTTCAAATGTATGAGCTTATAATCGGACTTGTGGATAGATGCGTATGTGTAATGCTTGGTTTTGTATCGTATGCAATTTTTTGATGACTATGCACGATGCTGTTCCGCATATGATAGCGCCGTAGTCTGTTATTGATCGAACGTGCGTACCGTACAGCCGCAATTCGTCTGTGTAAGCCCCAGGAATTGTGGTGTAACATCTTCGGGAAAAACTAATGTTTTTTGTAGCTGCCCGATTTTCGATTTGTGTGATGTTTTGTTGTAAGGTTGCTTCTAACTCTGATATATTACTACCTCTAATGTAAATAACAAAGTCATCTGCGTATATAGAATATTTCATATGTGCGGTGATATGTTCTTTCAAGTCCGATAATGCAAGTATGAATAGTAATGGGCTTAATACGGAACCTTGACACATGTTATTTGACTTTTTCTGAGAGACAGCGAATTACCTACTCGGACTTTAAATTTCCTGTTCGTTAGGAATGAACGGATAAATTTCGGTAGGTTGCCTCGAAAACCATGTGCATGAAGTGCGCTTAGTATGGAGCTGGTCGATATGTGGTCAAACGCCTTTTCTATATCGAAAAAGACACATATGGTGTGTTGGCGTGTAACAAATCCATCCTGGATTTCCTGTTGTAGGCGTATTAAGCTATCGACAGCAGAACGTCCTTTCCTAAAGCCATTTTGTAGATTGTCTATAAATTGATTGTTTTCTGCGATCCACATTAATCTGCTGTCAACAATTTTCTCCAATACCTTGCACAAGACGCATGTCGAAGATATAGGCCTTGTAACTCGCTGAGTCATATTGATTCTTGTTGTATTTCAAGATTAGTCCTTCCTTACATCTGGAATCATGTTCGATATTCAAATTTTGTTAAATAAATCACATATGTATTTTATTTTAGATTCCTCTAGATGTTTTAGCATATCTGGGTGTATCCGGTCTGAACCAGCTGCTGAACTTTTTAAAGATTTTATAGTTGTGTAAACTTCCTGGTGTGTAATATCTGCGTTATACGGCTCATCAATATCTGAATCGAAGTTGAAGTCAACTTCCGGGGTTTCGATCTTAATTTTTATGTTGTTCGTTTCGTAGTAATAGTCTGCCATTATTTCAGCTATTCTATAATTATCGTATACCAATTCACCAGCTGAAGTTCTAATTTCATTTAATATTATTATTATTATTCGTTATTTTCCTGATCTTATCCCACAGTAAAGTCGTTGGAGTATTCGAGTTTATACTGGAGACTAAGTTTCGTCATGCTTCTTTTGTTCGTTGTATTACTGTTCGTCTGGCCAGAGATCTAGATCTATTTAATAATTTATTCTTTCTTTGTATCGGGCATTTGCACGATTCGTTCCGCTACGAGACACGCCGTTTTTTATTATTTGAATTGTTTTTTGGTATATGTAAATCAACCGATGATATGATGTTTTGATTTTGTTATTAAGCACAATTGGGTTGGAGGTATATTTTCTATGTCTGCAAAGTTTATGTTGTTATTAAAACTACACAAATCAGCTTTATTAATTATCCAGTTGTGGTACCAATCATGTCGTCTGCGATAATTTGTAAAATAGTTTATAATTTGGGAAAAGTGATCGCTTCCGTATAACTTTTTGCTGACGCGCGACTGTAATAAATGATTAATTGTGGAACTATGTTAAATCTATTGCTGATGTGGAGCCATTGTATACGTTGAATCTTGTTGTATCTCCAGTGTTCAAAAGACTTATGTTCGAATGTGCAAAGAGCTTTTCTATGATTTGACCTCTGCTGTTTGTAAATCTAGATCACCAGATAATGTTGTGACAATTAAAGTCTTCTGTATTATATATGGTTTTGGGAGTTGCTCAACTAATTCTGTTAGGTTTTCGAGGCGTTATAGGGTTGTTTTCGTGTAAATAGATCGTGCATATGGTTACAGGGTTATTTGTAAGCAGTTTCACTGCGATCGCTTGATATTGAGTCCGGATGCTTATTTCTCCACTTTCAATAGTACAGTGTACAGCAACAAATACGTCTCCTTTTGAATTGCCTGCAATTGCAAAGTCTTTCCTTTTTATATTGTAGTCTTTTAATTTAATATTGTGACTACTGTTTAGTTTCGTTTCTTGCAAGCATAATCTAAATCGCGAATGAGTATTTGGAGGTAAGGCCATTTGGATTTGACACTGTTTAAATTCCAGGATATGATATCAATCATTATTACAGGTAATTAGTGTGTGTTTGCAACTCCACTTCTTCATTATCTGGATTATGATCCATATAGTCTGTGTCAGACGTAGATAGAAATTGTAGTTTTGCAGCTGCTTTAATTTTTTTAGAAACTTTTTTGTGTCGCTATTTAAATGAGGACGGATTTCTTCTACCATACAGATGATTTGTGTAAGGTGAGGAGTGTATGATTTGACATATTCGATTTTATCTTTCTTATTTTTAAAGTTTTCTATCAGTTTTACAAAGTTGGTAGTAGAAATTGGGCATGCATTGGCATCAGAAAGTCTTAATGCTTCGCTCCTGTATCAACTTTATTTCACCATTCTTTAAGCTCAATTTAGTGGTTTCGTTTTCTAATTTAGTCTTTTTCTTCCGACCGCCTTTATATTTATTTTCCATATTTAAGTAATTGTCTTTCTGTACAGCTGTATAATCAGTAACGGACGGTGGTATTATTTCTGGTTCAATTTGGAGATTTTCTGAATCAGAGTGTGTTCTAGCTTTATCTAGTGTGAATTCATTACTTGTGGGTTCTCTTGATGTAGATGGATTATGATATTTTGCTTCCACAGAGTTCTCTGTGGAATTATTGTCGAGTTCTGTGTATACTGGGGTTTCTAATTCTGTGCCTTTGATTTGTGTTGGACATTTTTTCGCCAGACGCCCGGCGTTTTGGCGGATGAAACTAATTATGTTTTTATTTGTTGTCAAGAATATTCTGTATTTTTTTTTTTCTTTTGTAGTTTATTATTAGAGAGCCTGGGATATATTGCTGATCATTTTCTTGCGCATATAATACAGTGCGTCGAAAGCTGCAGATGTATTGAAATGGTGGTTGTATGTGTCCAGCTTTGACGAATGATAATAGTGAGGACAGTTTTAGTCCGATTTGCTGCGTAAGCACGCTCTCGATTACTTGGTGGGGAATTACAGGCGAAACGTTAGAGATCATAAGCTTCCTAACTGGATTAATTAATGGTCGAGCTTTTACAATTCCGCTTTTAATATTGATGTCACCATGGTTGGTAATGAATTCGTTGGCAGTTTTGACCGAATCGAAATAAAAGCACATTCTGCTATTCAACTTTTTTCATTGTAAGATAATTATGTGCGGCACAAATGGTCACACTGATGAGAAACAAGTGCGCACAGACGTTTAAGACGGTAACTATACCAAGCAATATATCTATATCGACAAATGTTATTATTATTAATCCAGAAAATATAAAAAGAGGGTTTCGTTTAAATTTAAACGATAAAATATAACGATCTCACCGTTATCTCCTTCTTATCTGTTGCGAGGTAGATAAACCGACAGAACACGAACGCGAACAAACAACCATACAAATAATATTATTCAACGGTCGCTTCCTTATGCCCGCATATTAAAATATGTTCCTACGTGTGTGTGTGTGTCATATATATATATATATATATAATACAAAGCATATGGGATAGTTTGTGTTGTTTTATTTTAGAATGATAATATAGCGTCATGCGTCCATTAGAGAATACTAAATCGAGTACATATTAGCTACCCTCGATGCAAGCATAATTTATTGCAAATTACTGTGCGCGATATTGGGGGCGAGGAAATGGCTCGGGCCATCTACGCAATATAATAATAATTTCTAACGGAAAAGTTAGGAATAAAACAAGTTTTATATATACTTGAAACATTACGTTTACACAATGGACGATGGTTTTTATTTAAACTGGCCAGTCATTTGTTAAAAAATAATAATTACAAAAAATAAATATTTAATGACAGAATCGCACTTCATACCTGAGGGATACCTCATTAACCATTAATCTATCGAAAGAATGTATATACGTACCAACCGTGTAGAAGAACCCATTTTCACGTGAACCTATAAATTATTATTATTATTATTTAGATATTCTGTGTTATACAAAATGCACCTACTCAAATACATCTTAAATACATTATGCGTATAATGTCGATTAGATTATAAAATATTGCTCTAAGACATAGTACTTATTTTGACATCAAAGCAAAACTACGTTGGTAGTTTCACCGAGGGAGCAACTTGTTTATTATATATATATAAACGATATACCACTTACACAGCGTATAAGTCTAAATCTTTACTCTATGATAATACTGCACTCGTCGCTACATCCCCAATCGAATCGATACGATTTCACGACGACTTTATGTTGTAAATAAATTGGTTAAATAATATAATAAATAAAGGATTGAATAAATCCGGGACAATTTTATTCACCAAACGCAGACTAATCATCAATCGTTGCGTTATAATCGAAAACGACACCATTATTATAATTCGTACGTCATATATGGTCAGTATAAATAAATAAATAAGTATCACAATTTACGATAGACGGCGTATCCATGAGTCATATTTCCAGGTTCAGTTCGATTAACCAATTCTGCGCTGCTCCCGGCAATGTTTTCATCTGATTCCATCCACCCTTCAAAGCCCGTACGGACATTAAAATGTGGTTCATAGTTTGTGTTTTTTCCACACAGTCGCTCGCTGGGTCGTCCCTTATTTTACGTTTTGTCATATATTCACCGCTGCAAACGTAACTCTTTCTAAACCTATTTAGTGCAACTTATGCTTTTCTATTCGGTTCAAAACCAAGTGGACTACCGTTTAGATCGATCTTGTATCAAATTTCTCTTATCCACCTTACGGGTAGCCTACGTTTATTTATATTTAGCGTATTTTCTATTTTCACGATATGTTTTGCTCCATTGTCTGATTTGATCTCATTTCATTTGAGCACGTGGTCTTCGCCCGGAATGTTTGCGTGCCTTTCGGTTGGATTTTTCAAAACGAATTTTTCATCAGTTCTGTCTCTTTGTTCCTTCGCTTTCTTCTAAAATCTTTATACGTTTGTTGGCTTTTTTATCATTTTCAATGTCTCTATGTGCGTTGTTCAAGGTTTCGTATTGACTAGTCCATTCGGGTACATATTGTTTTTGGTAGAGATATGTTTAGTGGCCGTTTTAACGATAAGGTTCTCGAATTGTACATAATTTATACTATTTGAAGGTAACCTCATCACGCACTATAGTTTTACTAAAACTTTCCCAGTTCGCTTTGTTGAAATTACACCTAAGTTTTGGTTACATGTGGTAATTTAAATCTGACATCCATGAGTGGTGGCCTGTGTTAACTTTTAAGAAAGTGAGCTAGAATTTTACGCGATATTGGTAGGTGTTTGATTTCTTGAACTTTGTTGGCGAAACATAAGCGGTTCGTTTCGCTTTTCTAACGCGCCGAATAAAATGTTCTCCTGTACTTGGAATAACGAACAAGGAAAATGTTCTCTTGTTTCATCCATTAAATTACCGTGTCACCATCTGCGTTAACTGCTTTATATCAACACAATGTGCGATGACTATTGAAATCTCCGGTAATTACCTCGATAGTCCTGCGGGTTCCATCTCAATTATAGCTATATTTTCACGGTTTTCTGTTTCATCCTTAAGTTTCCGAGCCATTTTTTGAACTTCTTGTTTCTCTGCGCATTGGCAAATTCCATCGATAAATCTTTACACTGACGAAATTATCATTTTATCGTATATTTATGCTAAGTTTACTATAAGCTAAATCGGTAATAAGCTTGTTTGTTAAACTTTTAATAATTACAAAGTGTTTTATTTTCCTATCACTTTATTATATCTTAATGTGTGTGTATATATTAAGTTTATCCGATAACAAATCATATACAGATGATTTGCTAAATTTTTTTAAAATTCTTATCACCTTAAAATTGAGACAAATATATGTTTCTTTTCTCTCTCACTATAATCGGGATTCTGTGCATATATATATATATACAGTAGCGCACCCACAGGGGAAACACCGGTCTTAAATCCCCCCGAGGGCTTAGAAAAGTATAAAATACATATCAAGAAGGTGCATAACTTATAAGCTCCAAACAAATTTGCATCTAAAATGATAGTTGAAACAGAATAGAATATTTGAAATAGCCCGCGTTATCATTAATAAAACCTCATCTTGGTGAGTGTGCAAAACAGCCTACATTGCAAAAACTACTGTTAGAAAATATTCATTACATTCTGTCTACATTAAAAATCCAGCTGACTGTGCAACACAAAGAAAAAAATGGTCATTGGTTGGGCCGTTCAGTATCCGAATCTGACCCAGGTCGTGATCAGTGCGTTTTTTGTTGCTGTTATTACTTGTTTCGTTGTTGTTCGTGACCGTTTATAGTTTGTTTTGCATGTCAAATTTTGTTACACATTCAGCTATGCGCATTTTATTCATTTTCAATACTATATATTTTCTTGGGGTGTTTGAACCCACCCCAGATACAAATTCGGTTTGCGCCACTGTATGTATATATATATATATATATATATATATACGACTTACTAACACGTATGTACAATAAAATTCTTTATTTCAGCTTTTCTGAAAGACGATATATATAATTCCACCTCCTCCTACAACCAATGACGAAATAGTTAGAACACGAGTGTTACCTACAGGAGACGTATCGAGAAAAGATAGTTCATTCTGATTAGACTGTTTTCGAGCGAATTAGCTAATAGTTCGTTCGTTTGTATCTGCACGAAAATCGCTAACGAATACATGCCCTCGAGTTATAAACTTTTGATCCGTTATCGTCTTATAGACAAAGTTTCGGTCTAGCGAAGTCGACTTGTTTCGAGTAGTCTCATTACGTTGATTATCAAACAGTTTGCCGAATGATAGGAACAGACTGTCGAACGTAATTTCCGATCGAGAATTGACAATAAATTATTATCGTCATTAATGTTTCTATTATTACTGTTATTCTACACCGTCCGCAGTTCGCGTAGCTTATGCCGAGCAAGGAGTTAACGATTGCAACGTGTTTTTTTTTTTTTTTTGGCTTTTAGAACGTGCCCGTCGTTATGCATCCAAATTTTTTTATTACTGCAAGATTATTGTGCTTTGATACGTGTATATACATATATATGCGCGTGAATACATTTATATGCGGCTATACGCTTTTCACACTCGCACACACCTATATATACGTTCGTATTAAATAATTATAGATACCGATATATGGGAGTAATGATTTTATAAATTATAAACAAAACAATATCGTAACAGTTTAATCACTATAAAAGTTTTTTTATTGCAAAGCTTTTCGACAGTTACGTCATTAATCAAGCATACACAATACTGTGGACTACTAAAAGTTTTCAGAATTTTATTTAAAAAACTTAACAAACTACTCTAAACATGTTAACGTTAAGCAACAAAAAAAAAATTAACGATAAAATAGTATCTTTAATTAAAAATGGATCCCAATTTATCCTTAATAGTAATTAGGTTTTTTCAAAAAATGAAAAAATTGTTTAAATTCTGCTCCAGTGTCGACTATTATTAAAAATTTACAGCTTTCGTAAACTGTGTATGCTTGATAATGACTAACTGTCGAAATCTTCGCAATAAAAAAACTTTTGTAGTGATCAAACAGTGTTACGATTTTGTAATTATAGATTCACGGCGAAAATTATAACATTGTTATGATATATTGAAAATAAATAAATTTAATTTTATTCGAATTTGATCACCATTACAGAATAATGTTTAAATATTTCCGTTATAATCGGGGATTACGTTTATTTATTTATCTTTTTTTTAAAATTTATTTATTTGACATTCGTACTTTTAAATCGTTAAATCGGACTGTTCATCGTCGAATTTATGGAACATGAAAAGTAGCATATCGGAACATGTTGCTGGAGACTTGAAGATGGTTTTTTTCGCAGCTCGATCTGCTCCTCTATTCCATCCATATTGCCCGGGAATTCAGAGTGTACATTGTGGTCTGCAGACTTTGATTGGTGACCGTCAAATTTTCTCGGCTATTCATCTGGAATTTTCTTTCAGCTGTTTAATTGAATACGGCGAATCAATAGCAGTGACAATTTTCTGCTTATTTTTATTAGATAAGTAATTAGTCTAGTGTGCAGAATTGCGAAAAGTTCGCGTGATAGGACACTATAGTATTGTCGTCATTCACGACAGCACAGACGAGAGTTTTATTTTGTTATGTTACGATATAATTATTCCGTTCTAGCGGGTGTATCGAGACTCGACATGAATTTCTCTAGTATCTGTGAAGAAGAACTAATGCTGGGAAACACTAATGAAATGGGTTTATTTAAAAGAAAGTTTAAACCGTTTAAGTATAAAAATGAGAGAAAAAACAAATTAAATTTAAACGAACATTTATAAAATTTGAAATTAAACTGATAAAACTGTGGACTATTAAAATTTTTCAGAGTTCTATTTAAAAAGCTTAAGAAACACTTTAAACATGTTAACGTTAAGCAACAAAAAAAAAAATTAACGATAAAATAGTATCTTTAATTAAAAATGGATCCCAGTTTATTCTGAAAATAGTTGTGTTTTTTCAAATAAAAAAGTGAACATTCTTTAAATCCTGCTCAAGTGTCTACTATTATTAAAAGTGTACGGCTTTCATAAAGTTAACCTTCATGGTTACAACCTCTAAAAGTATATTTGCATTCTACAAAAAGGACACATGTTCGTTTAATTCGAAAAGTAAAATATGTACGTGTACTCAGTAACTACGTTATATAAAAATTAGGAATTTAAAATTTAAATTTTGTCCTCTCTTTAAAATTAGGTAATATGTCAGAAAGAAATTTACGATTCAGTTTCTACCATTGCTCATTATATTCGTCACGGAACGTAATATAAATATATTCATCGAAAATCTGTTTTGATGAAATTTTATCTTTACAGACAGGTAAAAAGAGTGCTTTCTCTATCACGCTTAACATTATATTTAATTACACATAATTCTCGAAGAAATATTGGTAGGCCCTGTAGTAGGTAGGAAGACGACATTCGTAAAATAGTAAATGACTGAACAAGACTAACCTACCGAAATACATAGAGGAATTAGAATTATGCTTACATCCGGTAGTGAATCGATATAGGCGATTAGAACTAGACATAATTTTAACGTATTAAATGCAAAGATAGCTATTTACTAGAGTTACATCCTTTAGGAATATATTCAAATGTAGAAATGATAGGTAATTTTTAAAAATGTTACATAAACAGTACAACAATAAAGGCATTATTCAAACAGTACTAATGCTTGTTCATAGCGATAATTGTTGTTAATGTTATAGAGCTTAGGGAAAGTATTAACTGAAGTAGCTACTTGTTTATTAAATGTTTTCAAAAATTCGATTTATCCTTTGTAATAATTAGTAAGTATTTGAAGTAAGTACACAGAAATAAATTACTATTATTACATCTAAGGTTAACAGAAAATGTGGATTCCGTTTTTTTGTACTGACTTTATTCAATATATCGTGAAAAAGTTTTAACATATTGATTCGAAATATAACCCGTACAATGGTTATTATAAACGGTCATGACAATATGATCAGCATGAAATAAAACATTAACATTAGAATTTGAAAGAATTTGTGCATTTATAATATATAACACGTTTCATAAAACAGAACCCAGGATATAGTCCTGAAGAGGCCTATTATACAGTAATATCATCCTGAAAATTAAAGATACTTAAAACAGTTTTCCTATGAATTAAGTGACACAGACCGTTATTCAATTAAATTTGAAGTTATTTTGATAAAGCTTAGTCACCTATAACACCCTTCTTGAGGGGTAGAGTCGTGAAACAAAACAATTATTTTCTGACGATTTAAAAAATAATTAAACTGTTCCTGCGTAATTTCAAATTTAGGGTAAATTATCAATGACGAATTTATGAAATAAAAAAGAATGTGTGGAACTTATGTATATTACATATATAAATTATATAAATATAAATATATAAATATATATATATATATATATATATGTGTGTGTGTATAGAGAGAGAGTGAGAGTGAGAGAGAGCCTGATATGTGAAAAAAAGAACAAGCAACTATGGTAAATTTCTTTGCTGGCTCAAGTGTCATATTCCAAATGCCCACACACACACTGAATATATTCTTACAATTATCAAAGTGACGGTGAAAAATATTTGGAAGTTTTGTAGTCTCATTTATGTTTCGTACAAGTTTCATTATTTTTCATTTTGCTAATTTTTGTAAATTGTATAATTAAATTAGGAATTTTTACATTTTATTTTTTTTATAAATTGTAAATTATTTTTAGTTTTTATGTGCACTTGATAATGGTTTAACAGCGGAAAAATTTCAGTGATTTTTCGTTAAAAAGTTAAGTGATTTTAACACGTTTTTTGTTGTTTATTTTTTAAAAATAGATTCCACACTTCTCAAATTATTCACATTCTCTATAACTTATTTCTCTGTTTTACGAACTCGGTTCTATCAAACGCAATATGACATGGAAACGTGATGTATCAGTGTGGTGCAGACTATTCACATTGTATATTTAAAATGCATATTCTGCTTCTGCGTTCTGTTCTCATTGATCCAATCACTTCTACGAATGGTAATACTACTATTCAGACTCTACAACCAGTAGATCGTCCGGTATATTTCCTTTATATTATATTTATTTCTCGATTCTATAGACGTTCGTAAATAGAAATACGTTTAATTACTTAGATCTAAGGGTTTCCGTCCATTCAGACGACGTACTTCTGCAATATTATCAAATCAACAATCTTTAGCTGTTTTCGCTAGGACTAAATCGAATAGAACTTATATTATTATATTTTTACATCAGGTGATTCTGGAAATTATATCGTTTACATTTGTAGAGTAATTTTATAAGTCCAAATTAATAAAACGATTTTAATTTCATTTTTTTTTTTTCGTTAAAACGATTGAGAAACAGAAGTGAAACCTTACCCGGTTGATACTTGAACCCCGTCGACCGGATACTCTCACCTATCAACATTGCATACACATTTGTCGTGCGACGAATCTGCCGTTGTTGTTTTTTTTAAGCGGGAGGGGGAAAAAGGCACTGATATAATAAAGAAATTTAGTTTTTATTAATGCAGAACATACAAGTATGTACTGCAAGGAAGCTAAAATCAGTGTGCTGGATTTTTACCCACTAAAAACCCCTTCTCTCTATGAAACACAAACAAAAAAAATATATATAAAAAAAGATGTAATAATTATTGCGTATGCTTGAAAATGACGTAACTGTCGAAAAGCTTCGCGATTAAAAAACTTTTAGCGATTGTGTTATATTTTGTTTGGTTTATTATAAAAAAAAAAGGAGTTTAAATAATGTGATGAAGGTCTCAGCGCGAATGAAGAGACCTCCACACTTAAAATTAACATATTGCGATGGAAGAAGGTCTTCTTCCATCAAACTAAGAGTAACGAGTTTATGCATTAACTATATATATATATATATATATATATATATATATATATATATATATATATATATAAAAGCAAAATAAAATAAGATCTCATAACAAAAAGACTTTAAATGTAACTTGAAGTTGAAAAGGTGTTATACCTAAAAAAAAAAAGTAAAAACTGATAATATGAATATTATCTTAAATTCAAAGAACAACAAACAATCTTGTAACAAGAAGGCTTTAGAATGTAACTTAAAATTTAAAAGGTATTACTTATACACCTAAATAAAATAAAACAAAAACAAATAATACGGGTATTATCTTATATCCAAAAAACTTCTTGATACAAACATTAAAGGAAAAAGAAGGGGAAAAAATCATAAAGATAGAGCGAAAAAATAAAGATCATAACAAATTGCGATGACAAGTTTGTAAAAATAGTTAAATATAAACGACAATTATATATTGAAATAAATAAATAAGTACAATAAACAAAGGGCAATTGACCACGCTATAAAAAAAACTGCAAAACCCTGTGATGGTATTGGGGGTCACGGTTTGATTTTTGCAATACTACGAAAATTTGAATTCTAATCGCATGGCCTGTTCAGCCAACAAAAGGAAACGTTTAATTTCCGTACTGAGAAAATATACATCCGTGCAGTCAATACCACCTACCGTACAACGAGTGCAGACAGGACCACTAGCAAGTCGGAATCTATGAAGATAGGAATCAAACCGGCCATGACCCGTCAACACCTGAGCACTAGTCGAATCTTAACAATTTTAACCGTACAGATATATCTGGCGGGATCCTGTCAGTTTCAGCATCATTCCATCTGCCTTGGCACTTCGCAATCAGCAAAGAGGCGATATGTTTTTTATATTTTACATTAGACACAGACTGCACAGATATATTGTCCAACAGGTTAGAATACGTGAACTATGTAACACGCCCCCACGAGCCTGTGATTTCTCTTAAGAGGCCTACTAACAAGAAATAAATCCAGTGGCAGGACCACCGCAGATAACACAAGCGGCGGAGGTTGGTGTAGTCCAATATAAGGAAGCCATTCTAAGTAGAAATTTCATCAGACCAAGAATTCATTTATTAACATATATATGGCCGCATCATACCCAAAATGGGCCTGAATGAGGGGCCTTTATATAAAATCGAACGTTGCCTAAACGATAAACCCCGATCATTTCTCTGTAAACGCAACAACTTATTATAAATTATACATTTTGTAGAAATATATTGGAAATGGCGAACGAACGTTAGTTTAGGATCAATAATTATTCTTAAATATTTTAGAGATGATATGAAATATTAGAATTAGATAACAATTCAAGCGCACTGATCTGGCCAGAAAGCGAGATCTTCTCCAAAACAGAATCTCCCGTATTATATTTGACTGGATAAACCGGCCTTAGCGGCGGTTTATTAAATAAGCGAAAAAGGACTAGAAATGAGTTTTAGCGGATAGTTTAAGAATTTTAGAGATTTACTTCTTTTGTTAAACGTTGGCCGTTTAGAACAATGCAATAAAAGAAACGCGTAGTAAGACAACCGTGTTTGACTAGGGTTTGCGCGGATAATGCCGCGTGACTAATATAGAGAACCTACATCCTGGGATTACCGAAGAATAAGTCGGTGCGAGAGACAAGAAAATTGAGGTAATCCCTTTTATCTTTTTCTATCTACGTTTAGCGTCGGTAATCCTGAAACAACGTTTTATCAAATGAGACAGCGTAACCGCTTACTCGCTATCTCTTTCTTCATCCATGTTCCCTCGTACGTTGCGAATTTTATTAAATTGTTACACGACTGGCGACCATAGCACCCTTCGCATACGTCTCGTCATTATCTTTAGTTCTCGGCCAAACAAAACTTTACGAAACAATCGTTACCACTAATAACATTAACGATACTCGTCTCTTTATAGGTTCCTTATTTTCCTTTCGTTATTTATTAGTTTTATTAATCTACGACAGATGTCGCACGTACTTTCGCATTGTTCTCTGTTCGGTAATCTCTAAAAATTGCGTACCTAAAAAACTGATTATTCTATACATATATTCGTAATGCTAAAACATTCATTCAAATTTATATATACACACATATATTATAGTCTATTTCAACATTCATCCAAATATCTTTTTTCGGATGAATGTTAAAACAGACGACCGATGTGACTTCTGTCAACAGAAAGATGTACTACATGATTGTCGTGGTGTCTCTATTAACATCCTACCTGATACTTCAGTATTCAAGATCCAGACGTACAAGTATATAACCAGGAAATGGGATCCTGGTTAATATTTCAGCGTAATAAATTTTCAAAGCATAGTGTTTTAAGTATTCTAATTTTTACAATAATATATTAAACATAATTTCAGTAATACTTGTGTGTATAACGTTGAACTATATAAATTTTTTAGTTCTATTTAGTAAGCTGGAACGCAAAAAATTTTATATTTTTCTTCTTTATTTTATATATTATATGTGAATCTCTTAATGATGTAAAGTATTATTATTTAAGCTAGATTTGAAAATCTACGTTTACTATAAAAATCATATATATCTGTATATTATATAATCATCTTTAATATTATCTATTACATAAGCATGTATGATTTTCATATAAAATAAATTCCAACTCAATGTTTAAAATATATATCTGTATATTATATAATCATCTTTAATATTATCTATTACATAAGCATGTATGATTTTCATATAAAATAAATTCCAACTCAATGTTTAAAATGACTTCTGTCAACAGAAAGATGTACTACATGATTGTCGTGGTGTCTCTATTAACATCATACCTGATACTTCAGTATTCAAGATCCAGACGTACAATTATATAACCAGGAAATGGGATCCTGGTTAATATTTCAGCGTAATAAATTTTCAAAGCATAGTGTTTTAAGTATTCTAATTTTTACAATAATATATTAAACATAATTTCAGTAATACTTGTGTGTATAACGTTGAACTATATAAATTTTTTAGTTCTATTTAGTAAGCTGGAACGCAAAAAATTTTATATTTTTCTTCTTTATTTTATATATTATATGTGAATCTCTTAATGATGTAAAGTATTATTATTTAAGCTAGATTTGAAAATCTACGTTTACTATAAAAATAATATATATCTGTATATTTTATAATCATCTTTAATATTATCTATTACATAAGCATGTATGATTTTCATATAAAATAAATTCCAACTCAATGTTTATTAAAAACTATATCTTCAAAACAGCCATGTGTCGTCTTTATAATCGACACTTCTCCAGGGTAATTCCCTTCAGGCGAGGCTTATATTGCGCAACCAATCATAGTGGATGCCGCCAGGAATAGACATAAATATCTTCTTCATCGTTAGCTCGCTGCGAGCATCGTGAAATCGTGAACGTTAATTTGGCAAACTGTTTTTTGTCCTCCGCGTACTGAATAATTCACTGAAGCGACGTGGCGTTATTTGTGTAACTACATCCGTGTATCTTATGGGTAATCTTCCTTGTTTCATTTTTCCTTCGACCATATCTACCAGAATATCAGAATTAGTTTTTCGGAACTATCTTGCCGTATAAATTCGTCTCATCACTATATCGCATAGACGAATTTCCGGACGGTCATTCAGGATTGAGGCGTTTGTTTTTTTTTTTTTTGGGGGGGGGTCCATGGGACTCTGAGCATCCTTCTTCAGTAGTACGTTTCAAACGCATTTATTCGTCGGATATCTGTTGTTTTTAACGTCCGACATTCCGATATAGAAAGACCGAGAAAACTATTGTTTTCATGAGATGTGTTTTAGTATCCATCGTAATGTTGTGAATATTCCAGATTTTTGTGAGTTGAGCCAATGCGAGCTTAGCAACTCCTATTGATATTTTAATTTTTTCGATCCAGGTTTTATCTCTTGTAATTATCGATCCGAAATACACGAACTTATCGACTACTTGGAAGTTGTCTACACGTTGTAAGTTATCAGATTTATTTCTTTGGTCTTAGCTCTGTTTATTGTTAGCCCTGCTGTTTTGCTGACAGTTTCCAGTCTCTGGAACAAAGCTTTAAGATTTTCGCTTGATGAGGCAAATATAGCAATGTCGTCAGCATATAGTAAATTATTGACAAGTTTTCTTTCTATTTTTATTCCATCTTCCCACGCAGCCATTGTTTCTTTAATACGTCGAATAAGTTGGGACTCGGTATATAACATTAAGTAGGAACGTCTCGGAGAGTTTATTATTGATTTTCACCTTCCCGCTTGTGTTTTTATAAAAGGATTTCATCAGTTCCATTACATACTATGGAACATCAGCGTCATTTAGTACTTTCCATAGCTCCACTGCACGTAATCAAATGCTTTTTTGTAATCTATAAAACATATGTAAGCTCTGATACTAAATTCCCGGAATTTTTTAATTATTTGCCATATGTTATATGTTCACTTGTGCTTCTTCCTGGCATGACACCAGCTCGTTACCAAGACATTCGTGTTAATATACATATGGTTGTAGCCACTCGTAGATAATGTGCAACATTACCTTGCTAGTATGCGACATTAAATCGATTATTCTGTAATTTTGGCATATGTCTCGCGATCCTTTTTTTATAAATAAATAAATAAAAAAATAAAAAGGTGTATTTAGCACGCAATATAAATTACAAAATCAATGTCAAAACAATATTATTACGTATACCGAACAAATTCTTACTACGTATACAAAATGAAAACAAAAAGAAATAATAAATACAGTAATAATGAACTACTAGATTACAGGGGGAAAACCAAAACCTGTATACAATTTCAGGACAACTCTATGAAGAATTTTAAGGCGGTAATAATAAATATAAACAAAATAATATGACTGCTCAGCTATTTATATATATTACATTAATAAAGTTCATAAAATTAAGTATATAAATTACATACGATTAAAAATCAGGTGATGCATTATAATATCGTGTGTTTTATTCTTTTATGTTTACATCTTTTATATTTTAACTGAAGACTAGTACGCGTATAGTCCCCTATATTGTTTATTATTGAGTATTGGCTGCGTCTACAATCGTCAAAAAATTTTTTTGTATGCTGCCTAATGATATCACCCACAACCGGCAAGTCTAATATACGATGCATGCGATCTGTTCTTGCATAGATAGGAAGTTTAAGAATTATCCTGCAACAATTATTCTGAAGACGTTGTAATCTGGACACATTTGAACGGCTTGTATACGACCATATTGGGCATGCATATAGCATAATTGACCTTAATATAGTTTTATAGATAATTAGTTTATTAACAGGGCTAATTAAGTATTGCGGGTACTCTATTTCAGGTTGATCCTTATCGAGTTCTTTCACATGCTTTTCATAGTATTCCTGCCATCTAGATCTTATTTCATCTTTTCCCTATAATGTTTTCCAATTTTCACTTTTAATTCGTAAATATTGTGGAGTGAAGTGGTCTAATCTTGTGAAACATGTCTTTTACTTTATTTTTGTTCTTATTCCGATCAATATCCCTAAATATATCATTCGTGTATTTATTTTTATCCTTCTTATATTTCTGTTTAACTTGTTTGTTGACATCACAGTATCCTTGTTTTGTTTCTTCACAGTTTATTCCCTTCATTTTTATTTATTTGCGCATGTTTATCATCGCCGATGTTTCTTCCGTGATCCATGGTTTTTTTCTACAGAACATCATGTTTGAGTTTCTAGATGTTAATAAATAAATTATAATTAATTACTACATAATGTTATGTTTGAGTCGCCTTATATTTGGAATACATAAAACGAAGTTGCTTACAATCGTAATTGGCAATGGAGGAGACGAGTACATTGTTTATGAGGATTTAATAAAAAAAGTCAGTCGATAGCTTTAGAACAAAATCTTTAATATAGAGCAGGAGCTTCGTGTATGCTGAAGTCTATTATGGATTGTGCTAGGTCTGTAGGAGCTGCAGAATATCGCAGCGTCGTCGGCAAATAGTCCAACTTGCGTGTTGGGTGGGTTTGGAAAATCATCAAGATACGGGGAAAACAAAAGTTTGTCAATTATACTGTCTTGCGGAACACCCGCAGAGCAAGATATGCGAGACGAGATAGCGTTACCTACAGATACATAAAAAGATCTTCTAAATAGCAACCATCGTTGATGGCACCGAAATTCTGCGTGTAACAACTTGAGGAGAGCGGTAAACGGAATCGTGACATGGAGTAAAGCATGGAAAATAAAGATTAATAAGAAGATAGATCAGCTAGAGTAATTTTTACAAACAAAATAAATCCGTCAACAGGCCGGATAATTATGGATGGCGTCACAATTGAACAAAAAAAATATTTCGGTCTAAACTTGGTCAAGCTACTTTTTTAACTCCAGACTTTTATAAATTCTTCGTATTATACACTTAACCGGAAGAACATTTGTTGTTAGAATAAAATGATGTCCTTTCCCGAAAACATAAAGTTTTAGCTTCAATGCCTCAAGGTAGTTTGCTTGGTCCAACATTATATAACATCTATACTGCGGATATACCTATCTCGCATCAAACAATATTAGCAATATTTAAAGATAATATAGTTATACTAGCTGCTAATTCAATTCCGGAATATGCTAGTACGGCTGTTCAGAATCATGTGAATCGAATTGTAAAGTGAGCACATAAATGACGTATAACATTTAATCCATCCAAATGGCAGCATATCACGTTCACTAACAGTAAAGTAACATGTCCTCCAATTTGTATCCATTGCAATTTTTTTTTATTATCGTATCAATTACGCGCTTATTTAGAGATATCCTGCATTATAAATTCACGTTCGACAGCCAGTCTTCTGCGCCTTCTTCTAGTGAATGTAGCCCAATCAGTCCTTTAGTAAAGCTATTTACTTTACACGAATTTATAAAGTGTGACATCGTTTGGATCTCGCCACAGCTGCACAGCTCCGTTTCCGACAGTTTCCATTTGTTCATTAAATATTTGCAACGACCCTGGTTGGTTCTGACGCGATTTAAATTGCACCATGTTTTTCTGTTGAGACCAAATCCTGGCACCCTGCTAGCCGGATTTGATATTAATTGTCCGTTTGTTGGAGTCTGCTTAACCCATATTTCCTTCCATTTCGTAGTTGCGTCGACACTGCTCTGTAGCTCGTTAGCCGTCAGCCATGCTGGTTTCCTGCTGCTGAGACGTGTAGGTGGGGGATCTTTGATAAATTTTTCTACGTTAGAGTGCATACTGTTGTATTTAGCCCATTCTCGTTTGAATGTTTCTTCTCTGCGGATGTGCGGTGGAAATATATTTGCCAGCACGGGAAGCCACATAGTAGGAGTAGATTTTAGCGTACCGGTTACTAAGCGTAGTGCTGCGTTCAGTTGTGTATCGATGTTCTTAGCATGCGAGCTGGCCATCCAAACGGGGCAGCAATATTCTGCAGCTGAAAACACTAGTGCCAGTGTAGCAGTCCTGATGAGTTTTGTCTCTGCTCCCCAAGCTGTACCTGCAAGGCGAGCGATAAGGTTTACTCTTGTCTTCACTTTTTGAGCTATTTTTTCGGAGTTCTCTTTGTAAGTGAGAGTTCGATCAAGAACGACGCCTAGATATTTTGGCGTTGGGTTAAAAGGTAAATCTTTACCGTTGAGTTTAACATGTATTTTAGCTTTTGCCATCTGTGAGTTGAGGTGAAACACCGAAGTTTCTGTTTTTACCGGGTTTAACCTGAGTCTCCATTTAGCACAGTATTCATCCAAGCTGTGTAAATCTTTTGTGAGTACGTCCTCGACATTTTTTAAGTGCTTGCTTTGAGTTGGAAGTACAATGTCGTCTGCATACTGGAAATTCTCCGCTTGGAGGACCGGTATATCATGTATATATAAGTTAAATAAAATTGGCGCCAACACTGAACCTTGTGGAAGGCCATTATTTATGGTGCGCCACCGGCTATGGTCTGCTCCCGTATACACCGCGAATCTTCTGTCAGCCAACATATTTCCAAGTAGAGTCACGATTTTACGACTAGGAACTGCCTGGGCTATTTTTAGGAGCAAGCCATCGCGCCAGACTGTGTCGTAGGCAGCAGTAAGATCGATAAAGACTGCTGATGTCTTCAAGCATTTTTGGAAACCAGATTCAATGTACGAAGTTAAAGCCATGACTAGATCGCAGCATGATCTTCCTGGACGAAAAAATTCAGCGATCAAACTGTGTAAGATATATCGGGATGCATATTGACCGACGGCTAACATGGCGGTTTCATGTGGCTAAAACGATAAAAATTTGTATCCTCTTCTAGGAAAGAAATCTGCTTTAAGCTTTAAAAACGAAAATGCTCCAATCTGGAAATACGAAATCGAATTATATGGAATTGCATGTATATATATTGAGAATACAAATCGAAAATGCGTCGTATCATCATATCTGCACCAAAATATGTATCTAACTTAACCCTTCATAATGACCTAAACATACCAATGTCAATTGAAAATTAGTTAAATCACTAATATTTATTTTCTTATAGAAAAAGAAACTACTTGAAAAAATGGAAATTATAAAAACTACTTGAAAAAATGGAAATTATAAAAGAAAGGGATAAAAATGAAAATAGTTTATTAAATTCAATGGTAAATTTTGATGAAGAATTAATTTTAAAAAGTATATTGTAAAATATGTTGTAATTTTACTGGATAATTAATTTTTATTATATAATATAAGTATTTTTCAATGTTTAACTACATATTCAAATTAATTATTATCTGGCTATTGTTTTGTAAATTTTATATATTGATAGTTGATTGTGTTGTTCACCACGGTCATTATCAGATTTTTTAATATTTATTTTCATTTTACTTGTAAAAAATTTTCTGTTCGTATATTTTTATATTTTATATTTTACTTTTGGACATCATACATCGCAACAGTAAATGAAAAATTTAAAATTCCACCAGTATACAACTTTTACAGAATCCGGAAAATAATATAGAAGAAAAAGTTAATATAAAAAAACAAAATGAATAAACAAATATATTGATGTTAAATTTCAACAATTTAAAAAATAGACAGAACAGAAGCGGAACAGCATTTTTGGAGTATATTTTCACAATCACCATCGAATCTTTTTAAGTAATTATATTTAATTTTTTTTTTTTAAATTATGATTTTTTAAAAATGTTTCACTTGATAATGGCGTAAATGCCGAAAAGCTTTGTGTTTTCTATAAGAAAATAAATATTAATGATTTAACTAATTTTCAATTGATTTTTATAAAAAAATCACTACATTCCACATTATATAAAAAATTAAAATACCATATGTCAGTGAAGTTTATGTAAACAAGTATAAAAAGGCCAATTTTTTTATTGTATAACTCGATCGAAATCCGTAGACTCAACCGAACGAAACCATTAATATAAATGAATACGTACAATTAAGTTTAATCACCCACCGCTGGATGGGATGCTTCTCACGTTACATTAGGCGGAAATAATTACAAAATTTATCAAATAATATCAATTAGGTGTAAATTAGCAAATATAAAATTTAAAAATATGTTAATTTTATTTTTTTGAAGGCAATTTTTTGCAAATCTACAATCACTTTCTCCCGATATCACACGCTCGTGATATACATCTCCTTCTTCTCTGTTTGTTGTTCATCGTGAAATCCTACTGTAAGAACGCGATGACATTGTGTGATTCTACGGAATTTTGTGATCGTAGTTTTTTACATCGTTCGCGTTTTCTGGCTAACTGAACCGCTTTCGACGCAGAAAGTTATCTAATTAATTTTGGCATCGCATCTTCTCCTTGGGTGTTTACCGTTGAATGCTCTTTCGATTGAATCAATTGTCCGATACATTGCACATCTTTCCTGTATTCGATGCCGTCACATCGGAATAGTTTCAAGTTGTTTGGTGTTCTACTACTTCGTAATCGTCGATACGCTTCATTTCCGTTTGATTACTTCCGGATCTATCGGAAGTCGTCACTTTTGTTTTTTATCGTTATTACTATTATTATTTGATAGTATGGCTGCACCAGCGGTCTAATGGGCCATATACACCGAGGGGCATACTGTGGAGCTAGATTAGATTTATTCAGAGGATACAGGAAACGGAAAACATTGCGGATATGTTCGGGGGACTCGGGTGAGAGTTAACGTAAAGAAAAAAGGGCTGTGCTGAGTTCAGTGAATGCAGGAAACGGAAAATATTGCGGTATTGTCGGGTGAGTCAGATAAGAGTTGCGATAAGGAAGATGTGCATACGTATATCACTTTTGTGTTAGATTTAATTTAAAATTATAATTTTGTAGCAGTTTAAATATGCCAAATAATTGGGGCGGCGCTAAAAGAATTCGCTGGTTTTTTCCCGTTTATTCGCAATATTTCCACTTAATTTTTTAAACTGGAGAAATATATTTTGCATCTTTTTACGATTAGAACGGCATAATTTTTGCAACGACGTTTTTTACTGCGCTATAATTTCATCTAAACGTGATACTGCTAACACTTAGGAAAGAACACAATACCCACTTCTTCATTTTATGCTATACAACTTCGAAAGTTTGGAGCCTCGTCACACTACATTGGAAACACTTACATATTCTTTTTTTTTTTTTTTAAACGACACGAATACAGGCAATCTCCCACTTACCGGAACCGTTTTTAGACTCTCGTTTCTTACTTATTCCTTCGTTGGGATATTTTTTTATAATCGTGTTTTTTTTTTTTGGAAAGTTACGAGACGAGTGCCATTAGAAAAATGTAAGAGACCTATTCTTTTACACGAGTAGATTATTTTCTAAATTTTTTAACCAATTCACTCGAGGATAATTTTTAAGCAGATTCTCAAGTTATACCGATACTAAGAGCAAAGTTTTTTATATTTTTATTCTTATTGTTATATTACGAAACATGATTGACGTATTCGGATAGTTGGTGTGAAATATTTGCTGACGATTTGAAATGAAAAAGGATAATCGAAGAAAGCGAATAACGGTTCGTATTTAATACGTTCCATCAAGAAAGCTGCTTAATTTCGAATTGAGTCATTGGCATTTCCCGTAACTATCCTCAATGAGGTCGTCCGATTATTTTATTTCATTCCATAACAACGCGAACCGGTTTGAATTTCGTTGGTTAAATTGATAAAATTTTGAATTTTAAATTGTTTAGAAAGGTTGTTATAGCAATTTATCCGTAGGCTCGAGATCGACTATATATACTGGCGGCGTCTCCTTCGTAATTTTATATCTAAGATTTAATACGTTACACATACCAAAAAACCTTTTTATTTAAGAGCTGTCTTGATTTTTTTTCACCCGTGAAGGAGTGACGTAGGTTTCTTATTTAGACTTTATATATCACATCTCAATTGATAACGAAAGTTAACGCTTTGTAAACGAGATTTCTATAGTGCTGAGATAGTTTTATTTAATGTTTCCGTCACAAAATGCCGGTTACATATTATTGCGCAATTCTTTTTTTTCCTCGCTGTCTAGAAGTTTGTTTTAAATCCACGAATGACGGAAGTTGCACTTTTAATCGAATTGTTAGTATTAAAACAGGACGAACAAGTGAGGTGATCACTATTTCCCTCTTTTTGTTCTAAACATTTCGAGGCGAGAAAGATCGTTTTTGCTTTTTTGTTTTTTTAAGTAACTGCTTCCATCATTAAGAGCATCTTCACACCAACTTTCATCAAAAGTACGATAAGGTCTAGGTAAATTTTGGCGTCTAAGAACTGCTAAATATAATCGGGCGAAATAAGTCGGTTACGATGAAGAATATACAGGTTGCTGTTAAAGGTGTAATCGATATTGTCGATAACGGTTAAATTAGTGGATTGAATGATGTGTGCTGATTGTTGCTTTATGAGTTCGCGGTTATACGCGTACTCGGATGTATGATATAGCTTTTGTTGTGTACACTACTATGGATATATATTTACAGCAGTTCTCATTATAATAAAGATGAAGGAAGTGCTGTAGTATATGTATATATATATATATACATACTCAAACGGTGCACGAAAGAGTCATACTTCATATCAGACTCCGAAATCATAAGAACATTGCCAGCAAACAAAATTAGTAGATGCAGCAGAACGCGTGGCTAAACTAAAATGGAAATGAGTAGGACATATTTCTAGATGACAATGTATATATTGTAGTGGTGGCCTATTAATCGTCGTCGCAGTCAAGGATGAACCATGACTAGATGGAGAGACGTACATAGGTGTATATTGTATATGGCGTTTATCAGCGATTGAACAATTTCATCCACGTTTGAAAATGATAACGATTTTACTTTTGTTTGCTGTAACAGTAGACAGGTCGAAGTAGGTTACTCAGCAACAGTCTAATTAAATGTAAATCAATAATAAACCAATATTTAATACGCTACATTTATGTTATATGAACTATCGCACACCTCTAGATCTTCCCTACCGGTTTAAATGATTGGAGAGGTAGTTCGGAGTGTGATTGTTAAATTACATCTTCCATCCTGTTATAACTCACATACCAGTTTGCTTATTGGCTATATCAGCCAGATTACAATTTAAATATATATATATATAAATTATGTTATATATCACACGCTGAATATATATATACATATATTATATATATAAATATATTATATGTATATATATTATGACGATTTAAGACGATGGGGGTACTGATGGAAAAAATAAAAATAAAAATAAAATTTCGACAATAATTAACGTAATATAATATCGGTTAATAACCGAGGTATTTCCATCAGGATAGTTTTAGATCGTCAAAACTGATAAGTTACAACATAGAGGCATAATGAATAGAATGATGTTAGCAATAACCTGGGAAATAATAACTACTATTTAATTAAATGCGGATTACCAGGTTATGAAGGAAAAAACCGGGGAATAACGGTGGGTAGAGCCCGCAGCCGGTGATCGCGTGTTGTATATGTGTGTGAATAAACTTATCGATAGAGATATACTTCGTTCGTTAATTGTTAAGCTTGTCGGTTATTCTAGTCTAATATCTCTTACGTCGATGATGGTAACGACTGGTCAGTTTTTCTAGTCTTTGATAGTACTCGTATATCACGAGACATCGATAAAATATAACGAAAATTTGCTTCATATTTTAAATTAATGTAAAGGAAGCATATATTTGTAATTTAATAAATGGTAATGAAAATAGAAAATTTTAAAGAAAATTCATTAAAATAATAATCACGAAGATCGATACATCATCGAGTACGGACCTACGATGACGGCAGTCGGTTAGGATATTTCAGCACCATCTGGAGCCAGCCATCGCGAATACCACAAGGTCGTACGATTTTTTTTTATTATTTGCTTCATTATATTATCGTTTTAGTAATTTTATTATATGTATCTAAATTGTGAATAAATCGTGTGTTGTAAATGAGTTATGTCGTAAATATTATTTGTATAAATTTTTTATATATGTGTAATAGTGTAAAATAGAATAGATTAAATTCAATTATCATTTACTAGTCATTTTATTTTTGAATATAGTGATACCGGCTGCTGGTTCTATACGCAGGGTTTCCGGTTAGGCACTCAATTACTCACATCTAGTCCCATAATAATCTCTTAAATAATAATAATAAAAGTTAAATTTTTAATTAATTAAATAGTTATAATTTTAAGGTGCCCTAATAGGCACTGGCGACCGCGATCTTATAATTGTTTTGTCGTATTACGAAATAAAGCCCTCTAATTCATAATAAATTATCTGCCACCTAATTCCGTAATTAAATTGGCAATCAGCGCGAGAGGATTTAGCCTCATTTGTATTAAGTTGGCAGACAACGACGAGCTAAGAGGGTATATTTCGTAATAATATATATATATATATATTTTTAATTTTATTCTTTTACTTTTTACAATCTGACATTCCCTAGGTAATTTAGCAAAATTTTTAACCATGTAATAACGTGAAGAAGAAGCACCAAGTGGTGCTCATCCAGCTCCTGCTAACTTAAACAAGGTCCATAGGTTTATTACGCTTCAACCTCCTGGTAATCTTTTGGTCCAAGGTATTAGGATGAGCTTCCAGTCTAATGTCTTTGAGCGTACTGTTTTGTAACATCGGACACATATGGAATGTTCAAGTCTCTTTGTAGGGTTGTGTTGGTTATGTACCAGAGTGCACCTGTCATTGTTCTTAATATTTTATTTTGAAACGTCTGTAACACCTTTATATTTGTTTTTGTTTTTTTGCACAACCCCATAGCTCTATTCCGTACGTCCAGATTGGCTTTATAACTGCTGTGTATACGAAATTGGGCATATTCTGAAGCACGATAATCTACAAAAGAAGAAAGAACATTATGGGAAACGAGAATAAAACGAAGAATGAATATGATTGGGCATATTCTGAAGCACGATAATCTACAAAAGATAATTATAGAAGGAATAAAACGAGGATAACTGCTGTGTATACGAAACACTTATTGGTAAATGAGAGAACACTATTTCTGCCTATATATATATATATATATATATATATATATATGAATAAAATCATATAGTCATCAGTCCTAAGACTGGTTTGATAATTTCACAACTGACGATTTGCTGTTTTCCTCTATGCGGTACTACCAGTATCTTCTATTAGTTGTTGATCGTATCGTGATATATACGGGCGGCTTATGTTGAGTTCGCGTTCATGTTTTGTCATAAATATTGTTTTCTAGGTCTTCCCTTTCCTCGTTTTATTCCTTCTATAATTATCTTTTGTAGATTATCGTGCTTCAGAATATGCCCAATCATATTCATTCTTCGTTTTATTCTCGTTTCCCATAATGTTCTTTCTTCTCCAAATTTCTTTAGGACTTCTTCGTTAGTTCATCTGTTCATCGTATTTTCAACATTCCCCTGTAAAACTATATAATGTGCAAGTTAAAAATTATATAAATTACGAAATGAGACAATTATAAATAGTTCCGTTCTCGAAATAAAACGTCGGGGAATAAGTTACGGTTCTCTATTTTCGAAACGAAGATAATCATCTTTATTTCGAATAGAACTATAAACGTTGAAAATCGACGTGACTTTGTTGGTATTAATTGGATAAATTTTTCATCGATTATTCCGGCGAATCATTTTGTTTGAGAAACGTTGGAAAACTTTAAATTGACCAGAAGAAACTGATATCAATTATTATCGCTTTCTCTCTTCGGAGGGATAGAAGGAATTATTTTTGTCTGAGCCCAATTTAATAGAACGCAATTTCTTCGTTCGAGCGCGTTTCACGATTCCATTATTACAGACTTCGTTTTCAGTCTACTTTATCTTCGTTGACAATGTATTATGTATATGCGCGCGCGCGTAGGCGTGTGTAACTGCTTCGATATATTAAATAAATTGACTACTTACTTTGTCGGGAGGAGTTGTCGGTTTTTTTGTTTTCACGTTTAAGATATTTCTCACGATATTGCGCGGCTATAATTTTCTTTTTCTAATCGTAGTCCAATAAACCGATAAAAAGATTGTAAATCCTTTACCGGTTATTTTCGATGAACGCGTATATAATTTTCGTCGAAGCAAATAATATACTTAATATCGCAATATGACTTCGACCGTCACCTCGACATCGGACTAATCAGTTTTATCGACTAATTCGGTTTTTCCGAATAAATCGGTTATTTTTTTTTAAATAATTTTTTTACTTTGTCTATTAATTTTAAGTACTCTTCTTTCTTTATATATACGATGTTTGCATACAATTTATATAAATCCGGTAAAGATGTTATTTTGTCCGTGTATAAGTAAATTTAATGTTTTATTTCATTTGTAAATAATCCGCTAACAAGTGTGCGATGTGCTTTAGAATAGAAAAACCGTCTACTTTTAAATCGAATGACGTAAATCCGATCGAATTTATCTATTACGCGGTTATTTCGGTTGGATTGAAATTAACCAATCGCATTTCGACTGAAATATTCTATCGCGTGGTTTTTTTTACTGTATTTATCAAAAAGTTTACTTCGGATTTAATAAAAGTAATTATAATTTGATTTAAGTAAATAGAATTCAGAAATGATCGACAATAGTAGGTAAAAACCGATTGAAAATTAGTCGGACTCGGAATACGATGATTGTTAGTTATATTTTTACTAGAATAAATTATCGATTTTGTCAATCACCGATTACGTATACTTGTGTTGTATTAATATATTTATTTATTTATTTTCTCATTCATGTGCCACGTACTGCTACTAGGCTGCAGGCACAGATGAGAAGATCTCAGATCATGTTGAAGAGACCAGTGTTGTACAAGAAGCGGAAAACTTGAAGGTGTGCGTTGCCATTTGAGTTTAGGAGGCCTTTAATTGTTGCTAGTAATGCTAGTTGGGAACGCGGAGAGTTGTAAGTAGTACAATCTAACAAAAGATGTTTGACAGTGATTTCCCAGTGTTCATAAATTTCCCAGTGTCCATAATAATTGCCCATGTGTTATTAATGTATGGCCGAATAAGTAATTTCTTCTTTTCTGGATAAATTAGAAGGTGTTTTCCAGCAGCTTGTATCCGATTTAATGTTTATATATATATTCAATTTATCGATGGTGTTCTTAAATCTGTACGATTACGTGATTTGTGCATCTTAATATCTGTCTAAATAATTTTTTCGTTTGTTTTTGTATATATCCTTTGATAGCTTACTTTCTTCCGTACGGAGCCCAAATTCGTTGTTTGTCATTATGTACGTAATACGTTCAACGAATTGTGAATTACCGGATGAGAAATAACGAATTTATCCCGCCGGAGGAACGGTTGTACTTAATAATAATTTCTCGACCTTAATTGTAAAAGTTCGTTTCTTATCCCCATTTATTAATTATTCGATAGGAACAAGTTAAACGGGTCGCTCTCGAGGCGCCTACTCTTTATTCGACCGGCTTCTAACCCGGAATGTGAAAAAAAAAATCGAAATAGGCGGTCGGCGAAGGGACACGTTAAAAATAAAATTTCGAAGAAACCGAGAAAATGGGAATTTGCAGCCGACGTGGGAAATTAATGAGATAACTTGGAAAAATGATTTTTCTTTTTCTAGAAGTAAAAAAAAAACGATTTTATTTTTTTGAGTTTATTTCGTCGATCTAAAAGGAAAAGACTGCGGATTTAAAAAAAACCGTTTAATTTTGTATAATTCTTCGTAGATGCATTTTTCTTTTTAACTGTTCAGTTTTATATTATCCTTTATATTTATTTTAATAAATTTACCTGCCACGCGCAGTAACCATCGGTTAGAGACTAGTAATTAATAAATTAATTACGTTATTTATATTGCGTAGTAGAGTTTTGCATGGTACGGGAAATTGATGACGTTGGAAATGATACGTAAGAGAAGATATATCAGGCAAGTATATATATATTTTATTTATTTAAACACGCTCGACTTGTTGGTAACTTAAATGATTAAATATAACTGAAAAAAGAAAAGCTGTACCTTTTGGAATACATTTATACATTTCAAGAAAATAAAAAAGAGATTGGACGGTAGCTTCATCGCCCGCAAGCACTTCTTCTATCGTCATTTTACCCGCGGGCTTTTGTCTGAACGCTTTCTCCCGCTCCTTGGTGAACCGTGGACATTCAGTGATGGTGTGATCGATGGACATTTTTTTGTTACCACAGTTACTACACGACGGCTGTAGTCCACTCTGGAGTAGCGGAGCGTGTGTTAATTTCGTATGACCAATACGAATTCTACATAGTACAATTTCTTCTCGTCTGTTTTCACGGTGTGATGTTGCCCAGTGTTTCAATTCGCCTTTAACTTGTCGTAAATTGTTATTCGTAGGGAGGTAGGTTATACGATAATCTAACGGAATTAAATTAAACATGAAGAAAACCGTCCAAATAGGTGCAGATCTGGATTACCAAAAGTGAAAATCTCTTAATATATTAAGGACTATGGTTGGATGTACAATGAACAATATGAAAAACATTAGTAAAAGCTCCAAATGTGACTATCACAAACAATGGAACACTTCTTCGAATGTAAAGCTTGTCCGCACAACTGTACCTTTAACGACCTCCTCAAATTGGATGGAAAAATAATGAACTTTTTGGACTTGCGGCATGATGTACTATGATCAATTTTCCCGATAACGACGAAGAACCAAAATCCACTGCTACACCGAATATTCACTGTCGATTTTCCAGCCAAATCTAGCAGACGACTGAAAAGGAAGAAGTGATGCCGTTATGCGCTTCGAATTACTTGAGGGACTGAACTATTCTCAGATAATTTTTATATACTGCCAGGATGAACAGTTTTCTTTTTGAAGACACAAATTAGGCAATTCGTTGGAATTGCCTGATTGCTGTACATTTTCATTCCTATTCCACTACAATTTTCTCTCTTCTTTCCTTCGTTCTTTCCATTTTTTTATGATCGATATTGTTTATGACGGGGAATTGTCGGTGTAATATTAAAAAAAGAAAAAGATCACATACGTCATCAAACAAATATGATCGTTCTTTGTAATAGACGAATATCGTACGGTTATTCAACCTTAATCAGCTATATGGACGATACGAGATGTGTTATAAATTAGAAATTAGTATCAATTTGGTCGGGATTTAATTTTTTTTTTAAATTTTTTCGATATGTAATATTTTCTACATAATTCGTGTACCTACTATCTTCGTGTACACTACCACTACTATAACAAACAGCTTATATTATTATGTAAAATAATAAAGTTATATACTTATTATTATTATTATTATTATTTTAATGCGAGAATATTTAACGACAAATTTATAATTACGTTCATCGACGAAAATGTTTAATATATTTTATTAATGGAAAGTTGAAAATTAAATGTTTAAGCGTTATATAAAGTACGGTGTTCTTTAAAAATAACATAGACAAAATTATTAAATTTCACTAACGTTAAGACAAAATAATAATAATTATAAATATATACATGGATTTTGCTCGGAAATGAAAAGTATGGCCAATAACCGATACGAGTGGAAAAAGACAAGCATAACCAGTCCGCGGACTGTTGCACCAGATGATGATGACATTATTATACATGCACGCCGCGGTGACATAAGTTGCTTAAACGCTCGATGATTAACTCATAAAACGAGGTTCGATTCCAGCTTGTGGCATAAAATTTTTCATAATCATCGTGTAAACTGTATATAATTAGTGCCTTGAATGTTAGCCTATTTTGTGTACGAAAAAAATCAACGAGCTAGTCATTCATGAGGCTCAGACACAAACAATTTGACAATGATGAAGACGATTATTATCATATATATAGTGAAATGTGTTTAATGCGCAAACGCTTAAGGTGAAATATCGGTTAACATGAAATACTGAAACTGTTCGGACAACCTGCCTTGTGTCTTGGTATAATTTTTTTTTCCCTTAACACGAAACAAAAATCGCTTAATACAAAAATATTTCGCTTCTCAGAATCAACTTGATTTTTCGTTATTTCTAAAGCCATCCAGGTTTATCGTTCTCACGCGTTTGTTATTTTCCTTTATGTAGACTTGAAAAGCCAAACACAACATTTTTGGAACCGTTTTTAACAGCATTCCGAGCTTTTTTTTGCTAACTCGACTTTTATTACACCATCCGGATACCGTGAGACGATCATATGTTGTTTATCTACACCCCTCACTCCTCCCTCCGGCATTGCCCCTACCGCACTTAAGAACTTTTTATTTCCCAACAATCAGCTTCAGAAATTGGTGACGAGTGTATCGTAATTTGTGTAATAATCAATGAATTTGGTTCGGGTTTTATTCTAATTTTAGAAAACCTATGACGGATATTGCCAAAGAGCTCAGGAGGTAAGCAAACTGCTATTATTACGCTTGAAATGAAGATAGAGCTTCTTAAGACTGTTGATAAAAACAGAAGTCGAAATGAGAAATCTGTAATGATTTCGTTAATGCTACTGTGCGTCATTAACAATAACTAAGAAAAAAGATCAAATTACGACAATGTCTTTTGCGCCAGAGAGAGAAATACGAGAACGGGCAAAGATATGGAGGTTTGGAGATTGCTTTATCTTTTTGGTTTGAACAAGCAAGATCTCAGGATGCTCTTACATCAATATATTTAATGGTGGAAAGAAAATGGTTGGAGCGTTCCAAGAAGATAAACAACATAGTTCTAGATGATGTTTGCGGTGAAGCTAATCATGTTTTACCCACCACGACAACAAATTGGTTGCAGTCTACGCTTGAAGAATATGAAGTGAAAGATGTCTTCAACGCTGACAAAACCGGATTATTTTACCGTTGTTTACTTTACACGATAAAACGTTATCGTCTAAGGGACAATCGTGTCCTGGAGGGAAAATCTCTAAAGAACGGATTAGAGTATTAGTCGGATGTCATTCGAATGGTCTGAAAAACTACCTTTATTTGTTGCAGTAGATGATGATAATGTGCGTACAGCTCCATTTATAGTAGACAAAGAGATTTTGGCGATTGTTCAAGGATAAAAAAATATCGTTGATACGGATTACGACGACTTCCTGGTCCCACAACATCTGAAATGCGCAACATCATGAAAAGTGGGAGCAGTTATTTAAATGAACATTTCTCATGACGGAATTAATAACAAAATAGATGATACCAAACGATTTGTTGAAAATTTGATGTTAAAAAATACAATGCAAAAAAATATCAGATTATTTTCCACAAAAATTCATAAATATTTTTTATTCGTTAAAAAAATGAATAAAAATTATGTATGTATTAAATTTCATTAAATTTTTGTTAATTGGATTGTTGTTTTAGTGATTCTTATTAAATGCACGCATACACGTATATCTATTGTATATAAAATCTAATTTAATAAACGTAATTTTGTTGAGTATGTGTACTTTTTTAATATACACACATATATATATATATATGTATTATGTGTGTGGGTGTATGTATAATTTTAAAATGGTTAAACCCGCTTAATATAGCTTGAGCAGTACGCTGCTTAATTTTCATTATGTAAATAGATCTTTTGTAAGGTTGTAATTTTTATACATATGTACATATCACGTGGTAAATGATCATCCAGCCCTAGGTATAATTCGCAAATGTCCCATAAGCGGGAGTTTGTATCGACGGTTCCGTGATACAATTTTCAAAAATTAAATGTGAAGTCTCCAAAATCGAATGGTTCGACTTATACAATATCGTTGATTCGGATGGAACTGCTATCAAATTTTTTTGCATTTGGACACTTGACCGTGTTGTATATAAAAAACAGGTTTTAAATCTAGTTATCGTTCATGATTCACGCCAAGAATAATGAAGAACCAAAAATTTAATTACATTCACTATGTTATTCCGTTTATTTCAGATTTTTTCAGGTATTTCTTAATAATTATTACTCGTCTCTTTACTTCCAGTGCGTTGGATGTGATTATGAATTTTGGTATTTTTTTAATATATATATATATATATATATATATATATATATATATGTGCGTGCAAGGTTGCATACCTATGTAAATGTATGTTGTTTTAATTTTTTCTCAAATTATTTTCGTTTCATTTATATTGTTACTTGTCGGATTTGTTTTTTTATATCACATAATACGAGCCCCTATAATAGAATGAAAATTATTTTTATTAACATAAAAAGAACGAATTATTCATTTTCAATTATTAAAAATTAGACGCCAATATAAAATTTATAACCGTAAGCTAATATCGTACAGACTACACAAATTTATTATATATTATTATTTGTATAAAACAAAAATTAAAAATCGCCAGGATAGCCCAGTGACTAGAGCACGGACTGGTATATGGAAATACAAAAATTATCGTCAGAAAAATAATATAAATAATCCTTATGATCGCGTGGAAGGCAATGGAAAACCAGCACGCACAACACCCTATGCGGGCTAGTAACAATATAATACACTAGAAAAAAAAATATGCGCTCTATTGCGTCGTGACAACAAAGCGATCACAATCAGTTCTCCCGGGTGTCTGTGCCTATCTACCCTAACGCCATATTATGATTGCCTTGTACGCTACTTACACTGTACAGAAAAATGTGTATAGGTAAGTAGTCAACTATCTCCGATACGGGGACGGCACCTAATGATGAAAACAAAAATTATATACACACACATATATATATATACATACATATAAATATTTTTTTCTTATAATACATTTATATATATATATACATACATTATAAAAAAATATAGAGTAGCCTACGAAAGTAGTTTATAGCTACCGGTAGTGACTATCAATATGTATGTTTAATCTTAAATAATTTCGCGATAAAAATAGGAAATTTTTCTAATAGAATAATTTCATTAAGATTAACAGAGTAATCGATATTATACAATTTTCTCAGATGACATGCGTATACTATGTTCATTCGTTGCACAATTACGACATTTTCCATCATTGATGATTTGTAATTTATGCAAGAGGTATCCGATAGAACCATGACCAGTAAAGATCGTGTCATACAAAAATTTACTTTAATCCCTTTGTTTTTAAAACGTTTAATTATATCTGGGAAAAATTTATTAATTAACTTACCATTAGTTTGAGCGTCATATCTCGATCTTAATTCATTAAAAATCTGCAAATCAAGTTGTTTAAGATGTTCTTTGTTTATAATTCCACTATGTTCTCTTTTAATTTCGAAAATAAGCGATCGTTTTTAATACGATGATCAATAGGTAATACTCGTGCAACAGTTCGAATAGAAATATTTACATATATGTGTGTGCGTTTATACGTTTAATGCCTTGGCCTAGAAAATTTCTTTGACGGCGAGGAAGGCAAGGTATCTTAAGTTTTGAACAGATAAAACCGAACAGCTCCTTTCAACCGGCAGTTTTCACCGAGAGAAAATTAAATTATTACAGATATGTCCGAGGTGAAAACTGGAAAAATCTTCGAAATATATACACGGGTGATGAAACGAAAAAACAACGGAGGGGTAAATAGACGATAGACAGGTTATCGCTTAGTCATAGAGTGAATAGCCGGATTCGTAATAGGCGCTTCGCGATAAAGGATACTTTGTAATTTCTAAATCGTTAGGTTGCATATATTAAAACTTTCTAAGAATTTTCTTCAGGTAGCTTTCTTCTTTCTTTATAATATCTCGTTTAAATCCTCTCAGCTTCATTTCGTTTTCATTTTTATTCGGATTTCAATTTAGTTTTTTCAAATATTTTTTTTTACGTTTATTTTTCTCGTATTATTATTATTATTATTTGTGCTTTTTTCGTTAATGACGTAAACTTATTCTTTATGTTTTTTTTTTCTAATTTTATTATTTAGTTCGACCAGGTTAGTCGAGTTGTCTTTATCTAACCTGTAAATTGAATTCGCTTTTATCTCTTTCGTTATCTTCTTTACTTCGTTCGTTGAATAATTTGAATTTGATATTAAAATCGGTTCGGATACTTTTTCTTTTAAATTTTTCTACTTATGAGAACAGAAACGCAAAAAGGAAAAAAATCCGTTTAATCAGGTAACTTTTGACATTTTAAATGCTATTCTTTAAAAGGAGGTCAGCCGCTTTAAATAAATAAATAAATATATATATATACATATATATATATAATTTAAACGTATATTTGTAAAATAAACAAAAATCAGTGCATGCACATTAGTACTCGCATACACGCCTTGTTGTTATAATTTATTACATTTCGTCAAGCAGTTGCTTAAAATAAAAAAAAGAAGTTTAAGTAAAGATTTTGTTTATGAAAAATCACTAAGATTTTCGTCTATTAGGCGATTATCGAATGAACATTTAAAAATAAAAAATATAAAATGAAAAAATATTAATTTAAGATTACAGTTCACAAAAAACAGCAAAATGAAGAACAGCTTTAATGAAACAATCTGACAGTGAATTTGTTGACCGGATTTATACGTATTTATTCACATTCTTTCGCATTCAATCTGTGTAAAATGTACAATTTGTCTTATAATCTAATCATTTATTTTATAATATCTTATTTTAGTCTCGATTCTAATTAATCTTATTTTATAATATTTAATTTTAGTGTATATAATTCGTCTTTATTACTTCATTCACACACCCGAACACTTTTTTTTTTAATTCCTCAGTCACTCACAATTACACTCGCAATTACTCTCTCGTAAATTTGTTTTTTTCATTTTAGTTTCTCTCATTTTGTAATAGGAACGCCATCCTTTGTTTTCCTATTTATTTATTTCGCGTTTAACTTTATTCTGTTCGTTTCTTCATCGAATTAAATCAATGTATTAATACGCTATTTTATTAATATTGTCGTCTTGCTGTAGCCACTTTCTTATCTTTTGTTTTAAGCAACCTAGTATTTTTTCATTTAATATTTCATCCGTAACAGTTTTGCCATTATATACCTATCGATTTGTTCTCCATATTTCGAAATGAGTTATATGATGACGAAAAACTTTAAGCCTTGACAGTCGTACCTTCCGACAACTACTGTGTCACACACATCCCTATATATATATATATATATATTTGAGGTGGGTGATTCTTTATTCTCTCCTCGAACTGTTGATTTTTGTTGATAGTATATATTAAATATATCAATACGGCATTTAAAATCTTTCATAAGTACACTAAACACTTTGTTTCGAAAAGAGTTACACGATGACAAGAAACATCATGTTCTTAGCTTTGTCGAACGCTCCGGCAACTATGCCACAGTGGCATATACATAAATTGGCTTGGCATTATTTTAAGTTTACGTTCAGAATGCTGTTCGGTATATTCGAAGATAATTGAAATTTTTTTGTTTGCAAACTTTCAATAAGTTACGAAGAAAAAATCTGGATACGGTTTACGACGAAACAAATTCTGTTCGTACAAAAATCGAGCTTAACTTTCTTTTTTTAATTTCGTAGTCAGCTTCGGTTTGTCGTTAAAATTGCAACAGTTTTATGCTATTCAAATTAAAATTGTACGCCTGACTGAAATTTTAATGTAGTTCTCTTGCCAGGATGAAAACGTACGTTTAGGTAACGTTTAAAAATTCTGAAGTAGATTCTGTGCAAGTTTTTTCGCTGTCCTTGTACACACTCCACTGCCGTATAAGACAATTATACCACGTTGGTTGGCTAAAAATTAGTTTATTTCGCGGAATATCATTTTGTTATTATTAATATTTAATTTTTGTTAATTGGTTAAATTATTTATAAATTGAAGATGGAGTAAAACTGTCAAACAATTTTGTTAATAGTTAGTGATTTTTACATCTAACTTTATCGCTTTTTTTTAGGACAGACCACTATATTCGCATATATCATTAATAAATGTGTATATATTAGGAAAAGGAAAATTCAAACACCAAAATTATTAAATATGTTGGGATCAATTGGATGCGCGGAAAGCAAAAGATAGAACGATTTAGAAAAAAGTGGGTGTCGGATATTTTTGTTCAAAGTAAAAAAAAAAACAAAAAGACGGCCTTTGCTCAATTTAAGCTTTCATTATCATTAATTTTTATTATTTTACGTACGTATTTTTTGGTGTATTTAAATGAAATAAAGGATTTATTATTATTTATATATAAAATATTGTTTTTGCAGGCAGCAGTGAGTAAATTCTGATGTGATACCAGATGCCAGCGAGGAAAGGACTTTTAGCGCCTCAAAACACTTTCTTGGATACTATCGCTACTCGCTTCGATGGTACTCGTAAGTACATAAAATTATTTACACTCGCAGCGATATATTTATATAATATATGCATATTATTCTTTTCATTCAATCACTCGATCCGAGCGTTATGCATATTAGGAACCAGTCTGCGAAACCATTTTACGTCATTCATCTCTATTCACAGCTAATCGTACCCATTGATACGTAACCGTCTTCCGACTAATTGTTTGTAAAATTTCAGCTAGATCGCATTAAAAGTTCGAATGTTACGAGCTTAGAAATTTGCTTGCATATGTTTCGGTAAATATAATTAATATTTTACATCTCGGTTACCGTTTCGATGTAAAATATTTCGAAAAAATTTTTTTTAATCCACGAAAGAATTATTTTATGATAAAAAATTCGTAGAGAAACATTCCTCCTTCTGAAAGTCGTCAAAAATGGTTGGAATCAAACGAAATTCGACGCGATTAAACTCTATTAGTTATGTACGTAAAGGTTTTTAATGGTAAATATGTTTTTCGAAAAAATCAGAATAAAAAACGCAAAACGAAAATCGGAAACAAATTAACCGGATAATTATTTTGATTTTTTAATTATTTATTTTTTTTTTTAGAAGGAAAGTTGAATTGCGTTATAATATTTATGTTTTCGGTTAAAGCTCCGAAAATGTCTGAGACGCTGCAAACTATCTGGTCTTTTTTTTTTTGGTCCTTTTATAGCAATATCGATGTGCAATCTCCTTGGCAGGGGATATGATGATGATGATAATTTAAGATGTAACTAGGTGTCGAGCGGAAATTTTAGCTTCATAGTGTAGGCTTTAAAAACGGTTATTTTCATAGGATAATCTGGGCTCGAACAGACTTTGATAAAGCCGAGGAATTTGGCAAATATTTAGCCAATATCTTCAAACTTAACGCAGGCGCAATCTGAATACTCTATCTAAAGCAACTGTGATACATCAAAATCAATAAGACCAAATCTCCGGCAGAAATTAAAAAATAATAATTAATCTAACCTCTATGATCAAACATCAGCGAAAATACTGAAAGAATTGCCAAAGAAAGGCTTAAACATACATTATTAATGCTATAATACGGTTTGATTCTCATTCAATTAAAATTTTCGCAAATTCTAATTGCGAGGAGACCATCAAAAGCCACCGAGTGAACTGACATTAGATCAATTTGTTATACTTTCAAAGCTGCTTAAAAAAATCAGAGTCAAACGATTAATGCCGATAGTTGATGAAAAACAAAATCGTAACTGAACATCAATTCGGTTTTAGACATGGTACCATCGAATACATCGCATTACTACTAATATGATAGAAACATGTTTATAACAGAATTGGACGTTAGTGAAGCGTTCGATAAAGTTTGGCATGAGGGCTTGTTGCATGAAATAAAAATTTCCTCTTCAAGTATTCAGAATCTTTGAATCATATCTCGGTGAAAGATTCTTTTTCGAAGAATATAGTAATGAGGAATCATAAATATATCCGACTATGACTGCTTCATGGTAGCGTGTTGGGGCCGCTATTATAACTCACATACACCTGCTGATATTCCCACCCTGCCTAACGTTGGAATTACTACTTTTGCAGATGAGCCGGCTATTCTGTGTGTTCAGATGAGTGTCCGATAAAGACAAATACGTGCCAACAACTAGCGATTGACAAATTATCCGACTTATGACCTGGTGTATCAAAATAAATGAAAAGAAATCGATACACGTAATTATTATTAATCGGAGATTAAATTATAGTAATATAATGTTGAACGGCAATATTATCCCATCGAATGGACGAAGTCAGTTATTTGAAAATTTACTTGGAGAAACGGTTAACGTGGAAGAACCATAACAAAGCGTACTGAAATACGCATTAAAATTAAACAGATGTACTGGAATTTAAGGTGAAAGTCAGAACGAACAGTTGGAAATAACCTGTTTGGGAAATACGGGTGTCAGCAATCTCGAAAAAGAGTAACGTAGCGATTATACAAAGATTACAAAATAGAGTTCTAAGAATCATTGCAAATGCGCCATGTTATGTGACGAATTAAGCTTTCCACACAGACCTGAAGGTTAATTACATAAAGGATGAAATTGTGCAACTGGTATCGCATCTAAATAATACGACAGTTGCACTGTTAAATAACTGTGCGAGGAATCGTAGATTAAAGAGGATGAAATTGACGGATCTAGTATAAAGTATACATTCTGTATACATAGTAAATGAGATCCAGTCACTGGACAAGATTCTTTAGCGAGTCGTGTTACACTAAGATATTAAATTTGCTTAATAGCCTACAGAGAGCTAGTTGTAAGTTGGCAAATGAGGTGAAAAAAATATTAATTATCGTGTGGATATATTTATTTGGATGAAAATATTTCAAGGTGCAACTATCATAAAGTGTTGTCCTAATTCACAAGCAATCATACAACACACATATACCTATATCGTCATGATCATAATCAACGTCGTAGTGTTCGTTGACATCGTGACTAACCGTACGTTCATTTATTTCGTTCAAAGCACTAATTACATGCAACGCAGATGCGCGCGCATATGACGCTATACGGAGTGGGGTGGCATTCTCCGTGATAATTACGAATTACGTAATGATGAAAAAGTTTATAAACTTTTACGCGAGTTGGTTTCGAAATCCCCGACGATCGAGTTGACAGTTCAGCCCCCTCTAGCAATTACGCTACCGCGACATATCAAAAATTTATTCGTACATTCCAAAGGCATATTTCAAACATTTATTTCGAATGTAGAAAGCTGAGAAATTACAAACAAAAATAATAGAAAAAATAAACCCGGACGTTTTCGAAATCTATCGTAGAATATAACGAATAACGCGACTTAAAGTAAATGCATCGTACGAATAAATCCATAGAAATAGTATAAATCGAACATCGTAAATTGAAATATTTTTCTGACGTAATGCGGCTACATCCGGAACGATACAGCCTGCTCCGTGTGTACACGGAGGTGGTATAAGATAATAGATCAAATATCGCGGACGGGGAATCCCGGTTACTGAATCAATCGGATTGGAACAGTTTATCGGTGATTAACGATTTTAGACCGGCGTACGATTAGCCAAAGTTCGATAGCGGGACCGATTTATTTCGTAGTAGGTTTGTCTTTAAAATTTTTTAGATTTCGACAATTTTTAAAGAAGAATATTATAATTACCTCGAATTTTATAAAAAACAAAAAAAAAAAAACCCGGTAAATATAATTACACGCTCCGTTAAAGCGCATGCGCGAAAGAAGAAAACATTACGACTTCGAAGCGGCGAAATTATTTCACACGAGATTGCCGTCTTCTCAATCGCATCCATCTAGTTTGTATTTAGTGAATTCTGATCGTTATGACCTACGAATACTCTCCATAGATTCCGGTTCTGAGCTGTAGTTTTTTCCGTTGCTACCGCACTAAATTGATTCTACAAGCCATCAGTCCAGCGAGTAGATATCTTGCCCTTTGTGTCAGGTGCTTTACCGAGCGATAATATTTTTTTCAAAATTTTCTCCTCTTACAATGTGTCTGGATACATTTTTCGCACAATCTGTGTAAGTCTATCGATTCGTCTACTTCTGTGTCCGTGTTAAGAAATTGGTTCTTCTTTCAGTCCAAGATACCCGCAATATTTGTCGCCATATCCATATTTCAAATGCGCCGATTGTTGCTTATCCGCTACTTCAGTCCTGCATGTCTCGGCTTCATACACGAGATAAATATTTTCCCGGTCGTTTAAAATCGTTTTCATTGTTTAGCGTGATGCTATAATGTTTTAAATATAGAAATATATTCGTCCTACCAGCGTTAAAGTATTTTTTTTTTTTTTATCCTCTATCGGACCATTGTGGACGTAAATTCTCTTTAACCTCTTCTATTCGTTACGATTCTGAGCTGTCTGAATCCAGTTCTTCCCAACTACCTGAGTTGCATAGTCACGTCAATGAGTCAGCGGCCTGCAAATGGTTCTTCTCTTACCAAGCGAAGCAATCATTCCAACACTCGTTTCGATCACCTATTATCCTTGGCTTTTAGCCATCCGCTTCAACACGTTACACGATTCTTTACATTCAGGTTGAAACCGTCTGACGTTTTGATAGAGTTTCGTCGAGTATGTAAATATACCGAAGACTGTATATATATTAGCTTAAATCGTTTTCTTTTCTTTTGAAAATATATATCGGTAAATATATATATATTATTATTATTTATTTTATTTTTTTTAAATGTAAATCTCCATATGCTGTTTGTAACTACCCGGGTTATTATAGCATAAGGAGACGTGTGTCTAGTTTATATGTGTGCTGGGAGTCCGCTTTCTCTTACAAAAGCCAGAATGCTAACTATTGATTGAGGATTGTTTGAAAGTATTTTGTGTATTGGGCCCTGTATTTTGTGTTTTAACCTGTGTGGTGTGAGTGTTTGGCAGTTATAGATTAAGTGAGTGACTGTTGGTTCTGTTGAATGTCCGCATAAGGAGCAGTTTGTTGGTGGAGGGCTTTTGGTATAAAGGTAATTGTGTGATATGGATGTATGACCCACTCGTAGACGGTTTAGGGTGCCATATTCTTTTCTACTTGTGCCATCTGGAGGCCACCAAGGTTCTATAGTTGATTTTATGGATCCACAGAAAGCGGACTTCCCATCCTTCCTTATGTAGTGTGTTTAGATTGTGTTGAATTTCTAATATTAAGGTGTTTTTATTATCTTGACGGCATATTAGTTGTAGAGAGGAGAGGGAGTCTGTTATGACCAGTGTTTTGCGATGTGGAAGTACAGCTGATCTGATGTACTTAATGCAGTACATAATTCCGTACAACTCTGCATCCAGAGAAGTGCAGCCATCGTTTAGTCGGATAGAGTGTAGTATATTATCAATTTGGTAGGAGCAAGCTGCTGGTGAATTCTCGCCGCCTGCTGTGGATTTTGCTCCGTCTGTGTATGCGTGTGTGTAGTCGTTGTATTTTTGAAGAGTGCTTAATACTATTTCTTTTATATTTGTAGGGTGTGTAGATTTATTGTACTGTGTGAGAGATAAATCTGTTTTTGTAGGGTCCCAAGGAGGTATCATTACATTGTAATTCAATGTTGATTTTGAGATGGAGCTTATGTGATAAGTTAATAGTATTTTAAGAAGCTTTGGTATAGGGTTATTTGGAAAAAGGGGGTTAGGGGATGTACATCTTTTGGTGTATGCAAATGTTTTATTGTAGCTGAGCAGACGGCGTAAGTAGAGATAAGTGTGGTATTTTCTGTAGTATGTAAGTGGAAAGGATCCTGCTAATGCACACAAACTCTTTGATGGTGATGAGGGATGTACTGCAAGAATGGATCGAAGTCCAGTATGGTGTACTGTATCTAATTTTCTTAATATAGATTTACTGGCTGTTGAATATACCTGACATCCATAGTTGATTCGTGATAAGATTATAGATTTATAGATATTTAAGAGGATTTGGGTTTTTATATTGTATTTTGGGTTTGATAAATATTTTAGAATTGGGAGCAGTTTTAAGCACCTACTCTTGACTTCAGTTATATGGTAACGCCAGGTTAATTTAGAGTCGAACAATAAGCCTAGGAATTTTACTCTTGTTTTGGCTGTTAGGGGAGAGTTATTTATACTTAAAGAAAAACTGGGAGATGATAGACGCCTCTTATGGAAAATAATGTATGATGATTTGGATGTGGAAAAATATAAACCTTTCGTTTCAGACCATTGCTGCAAACGATCTATGGTTTTTTGTAGAATTTTTTGTGCATTACAAGGAATACTGGATGACAAGGATATATTAAGATCGTCAATATAATGCCGAGCGGTAACAGGCTGCGAGATATTATTTGCTATGTCATCGATATACAACATGAACAAGGTTGCACTTAGTGCAGAGCCTTGTGGAACACCGTTTTCAGTCTGAACTGGTGCTGATTTTGACAAACCGTTCTTAACTTGAAAAGTTCGGTTGTTTAGGAAACTGCATAAGTAGTTGCCTAAATTTCCGGTTATACCGGCGGACTTTATTTTTATTAATAGCCCATGTCGCCCGGTCAAACGCTTTTTCTAAATCGAAGAATACAGCATATAAGTGCTGTTTATCATGTTGTGAGGTTAATATCTGCCTCTGTAACGTGAGCAGATGATCTATAGCCGATCTCGTCTTACGCCCACCAGCTTGCAAAGGAGAAAGGAGATTGTTATTTTCAAGGAAAAATAAGAGGCGCCTATTAACCATCTTCTCCAGCGTTTTTGAGAGAACACTCAGAAAAGATATTGGTCTGTAATTATCTGGGAAGAAAGGATTTTTGTTGGGTTTTAGTATCGGAATGACTATAGCTGAATTCCAGCTATTGGGAATTATTAGTCTGCAATAACTACATCTCTTGGCAACTGACGCTCGTTCGTTAACTAAATTAAGGTTGATGTAAATCAATCTCTTTAGTAATTTATCCTGTATTACATACGCGATTAAATAGTTTTAACAACAAATCGTTTCTACCAATATCAATTACTTTATTCTTAATTCTGCATACATATATATATATATATATATATATATATATATATATATATATATATATATATATATATATATATGTTCTTCTTCAGTGCCACGACCGAGATCTCGATCTTAAACTCATCCATTGGTAAACTCCATTAATTCCCTATACGCATTCCTATCTCGAGATGTGTGAAACAAATCTTCAATGCAGCAGTTTACCTTTTTGAAACCAAGATATTCTTCTTCGTCCGTCCCTCCTTTTTAATTCTGCCTTCCCAATTATTATATTCTGTAAAAGTGTGCATCTCACATGACCGAAATATCGCATTTTTCTTCTTTGAACGATATCGAGCAATCCTTTTTCCTTTTTCAAGGTTCGTAGCACTTCAACATTTGTCATCTTTTTAGTCCGCGGGATCTTAAGTAAACGGCGATAGCATCAAAAGTCGAAGGCTTCTAGTCTGTTGAATGTTCTGGACGTCAGTGTAAACGTTTCCACACCATTATGTGCACGAACGATAATCGGAAATTGAACTGTATATATACACACACATATATATATATATATATCAAGTGTTAAATTTATTTTTAGATTTTTTTACCGAAATTCGTTCTTTATTTTTTTTTCTTTGGTTAAATTACTTTAATACTGTTGAAAAGATGTAGAATCCGATGAAGAAAAGTGATGGGAAATTGAAGGCAAAGCGACCGTAAGAAGTACGATATAAAATTTATCGTCGACAGTTATCTATTTTTACACAACTTTAAGCTTTACATTCGATTTTCCTCACCAGTGAAACGGCAGCTTAACTTTGACGTCTATTTTTTCTAGACTTATATTATATATTTTTAGCGTTGTTCGAAAACGGCAAAGTGTGCTTCTACCGTATTTCTTTTATAAACTTTTTTTTTTTTTTAAATTTTGTATTATTAAAAAAAAAAAAATATGATAAAATAGCTAAAAATAGGATATTCTATTTTCTCTCGCTCTATTTCGGTTCTTTATCAACTTTCGTTTATTCATCTAAGGAGACGGCGATAAATATAGAGACATTTACCGTAATATATCACTTACGTTTGTTTTATGTGATTCTTCTTGTTTATTAGCTACTATGAATCCACTGCATGGTGTAGTCCTCTTCCTTATGTTTTCATCGTACGTTTGGCCCACACCTTTTCCGTCTTCTTAATATCATCGTCTTCCACCGTGTGCTTGATCGACCTCTTTCTCTACTTAGTTGATCTGACCAGCTGTTAAACCTAGTTAGATGTCCTGCTCATCTACATTTATTTTTTTAAATTTCTCGCCCGGTGTCTTTTACTTTGATTCTTCTCCTTATTTCAGATTATTTTTATTTTATCTTGTAAAGTTTTCCACCTACTTCTTCTTTATGTCTTATTAATTTGTTCTTAGTTGCCTTCAGTTATGCTCCATGTTTCTGCGGCATATAATTGACAGAACGTATTGATTAAACACTTTTCTTTTTAAACGCGTAAGTATTTTCTTTTCTTCTAACATTTTCTTCAATTTACCAAAAGCGACAAGTGTCATTCGTATACGCCTTTTTATTTCATTTCTCCTATAATTATATGCCATTAAGTTATGGCATAAATATATATATATATATCAATTGTTACATTATATATTTTTATTTCATCAGTTTTCTTAGCATACGTGTTGTACATAACTTTCTTTTTTTCCGCATTTATTTTAAGACCGTTCTACTCACTTATTACTCCCAGTTGATTCATCATTTTTACTATTTCCTGGCCGTCCTCTCCCCTAGGAGTACTACGTCATCAGCATATCTTAGGTACATCTACCGTTTCCTATTCGGATTCCCATATATATTGCTAATTTAAACTTTTCATTATTTCTTGGAAAGCAGCATTAAATAGTTTTGGAGAAAGTGCATCTCCTTGTCTGATTCCTTTTCTTAACGATATGATTTCTCCGCATATTGATTAATTTGTATCCTTTAGCGTTGTTGTAAATGTATAGTATAACATGTATGTATTTCGAATTTTTCAAAATTTGTAGTATGCGATTTAAATTTACGGAGTAAGCTTTTTCAAAATCTATAAACATCGCGACAAAAGGTAGTCTGAACTCGTGACATTTTCCTATAACTTATTTTATGTAATGTACGCGATCTACAGCGCTATTATACCCTTTCCTGAATCCAGTTTGTTCATAAGGCTGGTCATTATCCACCAATACCTGTAGTCTATTTATTAATATCTTAGTAAAGAATTTATGTAGATTTTACCGGTCTGCAGTTTTTAAGGTCAAATATCTCTTCAGTGTTTACGGCTTTCATACTTAGTCCCAGTTTTTCAAAATTTTCCTTCCTACGGCAGCATCTTGATGGTAATCTAGACTTTTCCAGTTGATCGTGTCGCGCGGCACTATGCCCTCGTTACCAACTACGTCCAGTTGTTGCCGCAGTTAAAAGTTGTGTGGTAAAGTTCCAAAAGTCTTTATTGGATTCTAGCCTTTCTTTTGGCGATGCCCTGCTGTTTACATATCTATTTATCGATGTTTTTGTCATCCTTATTCTGCGATAGATGACACGACTTATACAGGGGGAAAAAAAACGTGACTGCACTGAAAAATATAAAAGGTATCTGTCGACGGGTAAAACCGGTAGAAAACCCGAGAAGGGGGAAATGGGATTTGTGGAAAAAATTAAAATACAAAATAAAAGTTATATATATATATTATATATATACCTCCTTCTTGTACGGGATTGATGATCTCATCTGTCAAAACTTTTGTTTATTTCGTGCATCTCGAACTAGCCTTAAAGATTTTTCGTTCAGGACGTTCATCTGCGTTCTTTACATCTGTTCTCTTCTATTCGTCCTTATGTCCTTTAGTATGGCGTATTTAACCGTTTCGAATTATATGTCTCTAAAGTAGGTTGCTTTCATATTCTCGAAAATGGGAAAAGTATTTACAAATAAATCCTTTAAACGGACAACAAAATGGAGGCTGGTTAAATATTCTGTATAGTTCGTGCTGCTATATGGAGTAACAACCTTATACACAATTAAAAAATCGATGATAAATAAACTGAATGCGTTCGACTTGTCGCACGGGTTTCAATATTTTTAAATTTCTTCAGTTGTCACCTCATTCGCTTTGAATACGGGCCAATTGATTCCAATATAGTTTTTAAATGTTAACATCTTTTCCGTTAGTCCGTAACCGTGTATAATAAAATGTCGAGTTTCGCACCGTCAAATGATTTTTCGATAATAAATAAAACCGGCTTAAATGGTTTTCTGTCTGTCTAAACAGTTTCGAATAAGAACTCGAATAGATCATTGCTTCGTGAGTTCTGAAACCATTCCTGAACCCGAACTGTGTTTCACCGACCACGTAATTTAGTTTCCACCCGTATACGAGCGTGTATAATTTATCAAAAATACTTTAAGCTTACGACTCGCTAAATTTATTAGACTACTAAAACTACGTGGCAGCTGACATCGGTAGCTTGATGTAAACCAGTCTGTTTAGGAATTTGTCCTGTATTATATATGTGATTAAATAATTTTAAACACATATTATTTCTATATCAATGTAATATGTACGAACGATAATTAGGAATTGAAATGATATATATATATATATCGAAATCTTTTATTTTATTATTTTTTTGCATTTTCAATGTCGTACATTTTATTAATGATAAATTTTAACATGTAAAATGAACGGTGTAAGTACTTGACATCGTTAGTAAATTCAATTCTCTCGAGAAGTTACGCGTATAATGGAGTAAAATTGGGTTAAACGTTTTGAAATATTTTCAATTGCTATTTAAAATTTTTCTGCTCCCACTTCGAATTATGTAATTTTTAACGTTGTTAACAGAGACGCGAAGTTGATAAAATAACCGACTTATACCAAGCGTGTTTGTGTATGTGTGTGTGTGTGTATGTGTGTTAAATTAATAGCGTGTGTACCTAGTTGTCGACTTGGTAATAGTAACAGTAATAATAATAATAATAATAATTATTATTAATTATTATATCGTATGTCTTCGGGTGGCAACCATATATATTTCTGTTTAGACGTCCAGGTCTAGATTTTCCAGCCATGTTACAACCCCGTCCGATACTGTCCGAATTTCTTCCCAGCCGCCACTGAAACCTATCCGTGGACACATGTTTCAGGATATGGTCCGTCGTTTGATTATTTAATCCGCAGTCGCATAACGGATCATTTTCGAAGCCCCAATTTACGAACATGTGACCACATCTTCCATGACCAGTTCGAAAGCGGACGTCTTTCGTTGTAGGTCAAAACCCAACAACCTGTGGTCGGGAGCGTCGATTATATTATCATTGTCTGGGTTTCGCATTTTCCATTCTTCTTTCCGCGCTGTTACTGAATCGAAACCCTCCGACAAAAGTTGCTACAAATTTTACCCGCCAGTTTTAAACTTTCTTAGCATCGACAACATATACGGATATGACAGAAGACCGGCATGATTATGTTTAGAAAATACAAGAGGCTGTCCTCTATGTATTTTAAATTTATTGCTATTGTCATCAAACAGGGGACAAACAAACATTAAATGCTCAATATCATCTACAATAGAGTCCTCGCTAGAACAGCAAAAAGTACACCGGGAACGAATTGAGGGCAAGATGGAACCTATGCAGATATGAACCAAACTTACCATGGCCAGAGAGCACCTGAGCATTGTAAAAGTTAATATTAATATTTTTAAGTTTACAACGTTACAAAACCGTTGGCAAAAACACAAAAACGTTTTCCTTCCAGTCGAACAATTAAGGAACTGGAAATTCTTGAAACAAGCAACGTCTGTAACAAGTCTAAATTCTGAGATGATAGATGTGCCAATGACAAAAAGATCCAGTAGCATGATATTAGATATAACATTAGCAGCAGAAGTGGGGCAGGTTCGGTATAAACATGAAATACTAAGAAGAAACTTCCTCTGGCACTTGATAAGAGAACATAAAACGTTTTTATTAATATAAAAAAGAGAGCCGTATGCATAAAGTAACCATCCCCTTATACAGAATGACCCTCTATATTTAAACCCAAAAGTATTAGGCTGCAATCTTTTGAGCTTAAAGAATATTGAGTCGCATTTCCTGTGGATATACTCAGTATGTGGAATAAAAGATAACGTGTGATCTAATATTAGACCAAGATATTTAAGACGATTTGTATGGTTAATTGGCTGACTTGAGATTAACTTTAAATTTTTAATAAATACTTAGGCACAAACCTTAAGGATAACTGTAAATCAAAAAATGAAGTACGATCGAGAATTAGAAAAGAACTCAATTTAGACCTATGATGAAGAGTTTCAAAATGCTATATCTTTCCAGTTTTCCTATATGGCTGCGAAAGTTGCTTGCTCGATTTGAAAAGCGCATTGAAGCTTTCGAGATGTCCCTATATAGACGGATATTAAAAATTCTTCGGATACAAAAAGTCAGTAATAAAGAAGTTCTTAATAAAGTGAATAAAAACCATTCAGAATTATTAATCTGTATCCGAGAAAGGAAGCTGCCGATGATGCGCTATTTTCTCGAATTTTTAAGCTGATATATAATTAAAAAAATCAATTGAAAATTAGTTAAATGCTTTTCGGCATTTACGACATTATCAAGTGAAAAATTTTAAAAATCATAATTTTAAAAATATAAATTAAATATAATTACTTAAAAATATGTGATGGTAATTGTGAAAATATGATCCAAAAACGATGTCTGCTTCTGTCGGTCTATTTTTTTTTTGATTTGTTGAAATTTAATATCAATATATTTGTTTATTAATTTAGTTTTTTTATATTAATTTTTTCTTCAATATTATTTTCCTGATTCTGTGAAAGTTGTATACTGTTGGAATTTTAAATTTTTCATTTACTATTGCGATGTATGATGTCCAAACGTAAAATATAAAATATAAAAATATACAACCACAAAATTTTTTTTAAAAAAACACAATTTTACAAATAAAATGAAAATAAATATTAAAATTCTAAAAAAAAAAAAAAAAAATTGATATATAATTGTTCGGTTTAATGCGAAATTTTCATTTTGGCGAATTAAATCCTGGTCGATTTAAAAGCTCGTAATATTTTATATTTTCGTAGTTTATCGAAATTTTATTATCGATCAAAAATTTAGATTACGTGTTCTTTTTTAAAACCGAATTGCGATGAATTAAAGAATTTTTGGTTTTTTATTTGCATCTGCTCGTTAACAATGAGTTTACTTTTTTTTTGTTCGCAGAAGGTATTTGTAAGCAGCTAGTAATTATTTCACACATTAAACACACTTTTAAACATTTACCTGTTGATTTCCGTAGATTAAAGATTTTTTTCAGCGTAAACCGTGTAAATTTTTCCCGACTACGTTACGTTTTAAAAACAAGTACAATTTTCATTTAATTTTGTTTTAATTATTCTATATATATAGTCGACATTCTGGAATTCTATAAAATCTTTAGGATGTAGAGAGATATTTTGTAAATTCCCAAATTCGATGGGATATTTTTTTAATCAATGAGAATAATTTTAAACAAAACTCCGGAGCAATGACGAGTAGGGGAGAATTTTAAATGTTGTAAATTTTACCAGCTCTCAATGAACCATGTCGAAGTTTTTACTTCGTTCCGTTATTAGGCATAATGCTGGTATAACGCTGCTGAATGAGAGATTGACGAAGACAGAGCTAACTGGGAAATTGTGTTGTTACTGTCGTTATTGTTGTTCTTGTTATCGCGATTATTGTTAAATTTCTATTACGCTTCGTTAACTTAAATCGCTTTAATCCTCGTCCGCACGACCTAAATAATAAGTCTACGACGGCCGTATGTAGTCGAAAATTTTCATCGTCGATGGAAAATCCCATGGAAAACTTCGTTTCGCTTCCTAGTCCGAAAATGAATTTTCCGGATTGCCAAACAACGACATCTTAAAAACGTCCAAGTATTACATCGAAGTTAAACTAAATATACAAACTGACGATATGAAAAACCATCATCATCATTTTCTCCTCAACCATTTGGTTGGTGAACAACATGGCTGTTCAGTAATATTACCGGCCAAGTTTTTCACTTCAGCGTAGCTTCTTTTCTGTAATATGCTCTCTATAAACTTGATTCGCGGTTTTCCTTTTGGTCTATTGACGTTTAATTTTCCTTCAATTAAATTCGTGATCCAAGAAGAGTGTCAAGTAACCGATCATACTGTTTCTTCGATTTTTTTTATCGCTGTCATTATTCTCGATTATTCTCCAATTCTTCGGAGTACTTCTTTATTTGCGATTTTTTCGGTCCAAGATGTCTTCATCATCCTTCTGTAGCACCACAATTCAAACGCCTGTAGTTTGGATATATCTCTCTTTTCCAAATAGTCCAGGATTCGCACTCATATCATAACAGGCTCCAAATGTAGGTTTTGATAAATACTTTTCTCGTGTTCGATGAAATATTTTTGGAAGAGAGCAAGGTTCTCTTTTTATTGAACGCGTTTTTGGCTTGAACTATTCTTCTAACATATATATATATATATATATTTAAAGTATTTATATACGAACATTAAGTAAAGTTAATACGAATAAGTTACAACGCGGATGATAATGGAACGAATAATTTTTCCGTGATGTTTTACCAATGTATTTTTCTTAAGAATTCGCAAATGTGTCCTCTCTTGGAGAGTGACATGCCTAATAGGGGCGTGAGGACTCCAGTCATTTTGAGTTATCACAAAAGACCGTCCACTGTCTGGCGCTTGCCGGTTAAAAAATCGTCCCGTGGATCCAGCAAACATTTTTACATTTGCTGTCCTTTCATACTTATACGCTTAAAACATTATAATGGATAAATTTTGACGGGATAACAGCGCACTTAGGAACACAGTAGTTGAAGCGCAAACAACTTCTATGCCATTCATTCTGAACACAAAAGTTTCCAGTGATAAGGCAAGCCGAGACGACCGGTACGATCGGAACACGCGATTTATCGCAGGCTGTTTAAGGATAGGATAAACGGGAAGTAGAAAGAATAAAAAATTAAGGGTAGTGTGAGGAAAAAACACGAGAGGGAAAAAAAAGAAAGTTTGTTTTCTGTCACAGTTGTCTCCATTAGCATTTAGATAAACATCCTAGCCGCAAGGCAGTGGTTTGTTACTGAGGAGGTGACGATTTAAGGTTTTTACGGCCAATTAAACCAACCGAGGGAAGGATATGTTTGCAGACTTTTAGTGGACCGGTCCTCAAGATGTCCATCTGAATCCTCGTGTCTTCTTGCCCTATCACTGCTGGATTCGTCTGCCAGAGACCTTCTGTCAGTAGCCTCTCTTGGTTCGCGACTATTCGCAGCTGGCCAGTATATCTACTGGTCATTCCACTATCCACCACTTGTGGACGCGGCCCGTTCCGGTTAGAGCTCCGTATCCCGGAAGGTACGTAGTACCCACGAGGGATATATATATATATATATATATATTCATTTGATGTAGGTAAAATTCGTCGTATTATGTAATAATTGATCGACGATGTTGTTAAGGACCGAAATTACGATATTTACGACAGAATAAAATAACAATGATAGTAATAATAATCTTATATATATATATATATATATATATATATATGTAGAGGTGTACACTATTCGGTGCCAGAACTGGGGAACTTGTTACGTATATACCCGTAGTTAAAAATATAAATAAGACATAGCTAGTAGCCAGCCCATAGACTAGTTAATATTATTGGTTTTACTCAATATGATCTTCGTTATCATTATTATGTAAGAATCACTGTTGTAATTCAGAGCGAAAATCGTTTAAGTTCACGCGCTACAATGAGATGCACAAAATGGAAGTCGTTAGGTCGAATAAAAACGTTTTTGAAAAATTTTGCTTCAAAATATTAAATTTCTAGTCAAATTCAAGAAGAAAATTCTAGTCGTCGGCGCGTATTTAAATTTTTTTTAGAACTATATTTATAATAACTTACAACCATAATCTGGGTGAAAAAATCCTGTGCCCATTAAAAAACAACAACATTAATTTCGTTATAAATTGACCTGATATATTAATGAGCAAATCGCGCCGGAATATATCCATCACGTGGAGCAGATACTATTTCGCGTCTATCCATTGAAAGTGTCATCGGCATCGGTTTCTTCAACTGCCGTATACCACCAGATTTATGTTTTCGTCTTTTGTCGTAATAATTATTTGTATGTAAAAATTTTTTATATTGTCGATTTTTTTTGTAACTTTTATAATGAAACTTGAAAGTTTATTTTTTTGTTATTAAGCATGAGCATATAGATTAGCTACCAGGATAGTGACCTAGGTATGCACGTGTTGTCTCCTATTTATTTAATATGGTTTTGAGAATCACGAGCGTGTTGATATTTATGTGAATAATCAACAAGGCGATCACGACCATATTCAAATAGTTAAAATAAATAATTTAACTTACGAGCATAATAAACAAGTCCTCAAAAAAAAAATTACAATAAACGTTTAAACATTACGTTAAAACTTTTAAATTTCGTTATAATTGCCGGCAACGACGTGGGATTTCTATGTCGTTAATAAAAATCGTTTATAAGAGAAAAATAGGAAAAAACAAACCTATGAAATGAAGGTTATTTTAGTTCGCTTTAGTGATGCAACATGTCGATTAGATTAACAAACTTTTTAGGCAATTATAAATAACGAAACGAGCAATACGCGCGTCAAGTTATAAAACAGTTTGGAATTTCACATGGATTGCCAGTTTTAGCCGAAATGTCGACGCCTCCGTCAAATGAAAAAATTCTCAAACATCATCGCTTAAATCACCGCAATTCTTCGAAGAATGAGCATTGCAGTTTTTGTTTATTTTTTTATCTGAGATTTTCGTTTAGAACGTGAATATTCTCTTATTGACGCTGTACTGTTTTCTCTTTCCTCACTGCTATCGCCGCTCTCCTCAATACCTCTGTATGATTTGAGCTTAGTTCCGTGTGAATTAGTATAGTACGCCGTGTACTGAAAGTATTATCTCTTTTCTTTTTTATACAAATGGATCTGAAGGTGTCAAAATTGGAGGTGAAATTAATGATATATGCTGATGACAAGGTAATATTAGCAGAAAAAGCGAAAGATCTACGAATATTATTGAAAGCGGTAGAAAAAACCTGCGATAAATATGGAATTAGTATTAATATCGAGGAAACCAATGTAATGGCGAGAGTAGATCCAAATGAGGCAAAAATAATATTAAAAGATAGTGAATTTGAAGTAGTGAATAAGTTTAGACATTCAGGAGCTTTAGCTTACCAACGCCGGCGATTCAAACGAAGAGATTACATACAGGATAGGATAGACAAGATCAGCATTTATGAAAATGAAAAAACCCACTAACGTCGCATGAAATATCTCATTCAGTAGAGCCTTAAAATACCGTGTATGGTCTCGTTGCTGCGTGCCTGGAAACATAGACGTTGGACGCTAAAATAATAAACATTAAGAAGCTTTTGAAATAGTGTTCTGCGCATATCGCGAACAGAAAAAAAAATGAAGTATTAGATATATTTAAAAAGACAAAGATTTGTTGGATACGATTAAACGAAGAAAAACAATGTACTTGGAACACATATTAAAATGCCCACAGTATGTTGCAGACCATAATCATGGGCAAAAAGACAGAAGAACGATCGCACGGCTCGATAATATTCAAAAGTGGTCGCCTACGAAGATAGAACATTTGTTCCATAAGGCAACAGACCCAACCTTATATCAGGAAATGGTCGCCATAGCTGCTACCAACGACTGGAAGTAGTCAAATAGATAAAAATAATAATAACAATAAGACTTTACGTATAATTTTCTCTTAATTTCGGTGAAAATCAATATTACACATTAATAACGTCATCGGTATGTTAATTATTTATTATATTTCAAGCATTCACTCACTTCAATAAGAGATTTTTAAAATATTCGCTTATAAGATGCAGCCGGTTATAAAAGACAAATAACTTCCGCCCGATGTGTCTCTTATAAACGGCATATATATATATATATATATATATATATATATATATATATATATATATATATATATATATATATATATACATCCTAAATAGCGCATTGTACATTGTTTTTTCACAAAAAGTGGATTAGCATTCAGGTCTGCTCTAACGATATGCAACGCGAGTGCGCGCTCATATCGTGTTATTATACAAAGTGGGGCGAAATTGTCATTTCCGTTATAATTAGGGTTAAATGATGATAAAAAACTTACGTCGGGAGCTGGAGTCGAACTCTGGACCGTTGGTTTAATATTTGAGCGTTCTAATAACAAGTACAGCATCGCGAGCTTATATTCGTATGTCCGTGAAAGCTTACATATATATATGTATGTATGTGTGTTACACATACGTACTTTAGTGCAAATTAATGATAATTTATATATATATATATATTCAAATGATCGCAAGCTTCTCATTACTATGCATTTTCGTTTTAACTTTTTTTTGGTTTTTTGGTTTTTTGTACGATTTCGTGTAGGCAAGGAACATCACGAAAGTCTCCTAGAAGTTTTTCATCTGTCGTTTATTTATCTCTGTGGCTGATCCGTTTAATAATTCACATTAGTATCTTTTCGTTGTCTATCTCTTTTCTAGATTCATATTTAACGACGTCTTCTTTTTTTTTACGTTCTTTTGTTTCCAAAACATCTACGTCATAATTAACCAATGTCATTCGTAGAAACATTACAACGGGCTTTGTAAAAAAATGTAAGGTTTTTTATTGGAATCTATTTTTTTTATTTTTTATTTTAAAAGAATATTGCTACACTCGAACGAATAAAACAGACTTTTCGATTTTTCCTACAAGTTCTTTCCGATAATTTTTTAAATCGAATTTACTGTATTTCGAATTAATATGTAATTCTTATTTATTTATTTTAATTTTCTGCATCTTCGTTCGATTTAACTTTGTTACGAGAAATAATATAGTTCGGAAATTAATAAACGCTAAATGAGTAAAGAAACTACAAGTTCTGCGGAACATCAACACGAAAACTGAACAGGAGAGTATGCATGTCTCCAGGTGGTTTGGAGCCGTTCAGCGCGTACGAAGAAAGTAAAACGTGTAGAATAATTACAAAGGTTGCTTAAAAGCAACACCGCGCTACACGAGTCGCACGCATACACCGGCGTCGCACAACCTGCGACATTAGACGCAATGTAGTGGCAACAAAAAGAAACAAAAAAAAGGATGGCGGAAAATAACAACGAACGTTGCGTAACTATCTTGGTAACGGAAGATTAAAATGAAGACGTAGCGTAACGATCAAAGAGCCGGAAAATGTTGTAAAGTTACTAAAAGCTCGGAGAACTCGAAGCTTTAGTGTAAAATGTAACGGAACCTCTTCCGATAAGAAACTATTTAAATTTTACTTTATGGGGCGGCTCACCTTAAACAGAATAAGAAGCGAAGGATGGTTTGCGGAATAACGAACGTTTATATTCGAATGCGACCTTTTATGGCACCTTTGATGCGGATAAATTATACTCCGATACGGACGAAGAAACTATTTTTGGTATATATAAATACGTTTCTATCCATAGCTCTCCTACGAATATTTCGATCCTTTCCGATTCGAAAAGTTGCTTACTGGCATCCAGCTCAATTCTCGTTTATCGTCAATTATGTATAAAATTTACGTGCGCCAATTAAGTTCGCTCGAAGTGACGGTTAAATTTGTTTGGATCCCCGTTCACAGCGGTATCTATGACAATAATATAGCTGGTCATTTGGTCATCTCAAGTATTAGGCACATTCTTGTTTTATACACACCTCCTATAGGTATCCTAGCCTACATTAAATAACTGGAAAAATGTATGGTCTAATCCATTTACTGCAAGGCATTATAAATCCATTCAACCCGACATACCTGCTAGTCCGTGGTTCTACAGTATTAAAGTTGAAACGATCAAATCACGTGGTTTTATTCATTTGTCGACCGGGACTCGATAGTAGTCGCCTTTCTTTCGCTGCATAAGTTGAAACTTGTTAGTTCTCCTATAATTGATCACATCCTATGGATATTTAGCGACCGGTACGGACCGTGTTATCTAGTAATTTTCCCGTTGTTTTTTTTATCAACCTCTTCATAACCTTAATGTTCCGTTTCCTATAAATATTGCATTTTTCTTAGATCCCCAAAATACCCACGTATAAATTATATTCCTACATATTTTAGATTCTGGTATATTTAATTTTACTCATTTCTGCATTTATTTTCAGTCTGTCCATATTATAAATAACTTCGTATTCATTTTATAATATACAGATATGGGTAAACTGTATGGAAGCCGGATTAAATAAAAAAAATAAAATCGTATAAGTAGGTTTTGTTTCAAATATTATATCGGATTACGACCAGAACTACAAAAAGTGGAATTCGTTAAGTCGGTCTTTTGTATATTATCAACTAGGACTAGAATATACTACCGTTTAGGGTTTAAAATAAACGGTAACATAATTAACCACATCAATTATGACGATGATAAAATTATAACAGCGGGATCCATTAAACAAATGCAGACAATGCTGAACAGGCTAGATAAATCGGGGGAAAAATTGGGTAGGACGATAAATGTAAAGAAAACCAAGATGACGAAGTTCACGAGACAGAGTAACAAAGCTGCAGTCTTGAAAATTAAAATTACGGAAAACGAGAACCGTTTACGTTATTTAGGAGCGCTTATGACTAATAATGGAAGAGATGTAGCGTTGGAAATCTAGCATCGGTGTTAAAGGATAGGAAAATAAATATGGAATTAAACGTGTCCGTGTTGAAATATGCGTGTGAGACGTGGACACTGAATGCGGAGAGCGTGATTAGAAGTCTTTTAAAATGCATATACTCAGAAGAATATGGCGAATTCCATGGACAGAAAGGAAGACTAACGGATATGTGCTAGAGAAAAGTGCCCTTCGGAAATTTAAATATATAAGGAACATAAAATCAGCGATAGTGGCGTCTTTATGATTGCGTTACAGGGAAAAATAGAAGGAAAGGCCTGAAGAGGAAGGAAGCGCCTTGAGATGATAACAACCGGCTTTGGAGAAAAGAATAAAATGGCAGACGTAATAAATGACGTTCGAACTAGAGGATGTCCGTCATGATGTAGGCTAATTCCTGTCAAGGAGATGCCACTGGAAGGAGAAGAAGGACTAGAAAAGTAAGCGGAATATTGGAATTCCTTTCGAGGCGTGCCTTTTAAATATTATACCGATTACGACTTGGAATTCATTATAACTTATTCCCGATCAACTCGAATTCGGTTTTTCCGTTATATCGCGGTTGCCCATTAAACGCACTCATCTCAATACCAGCTACGTCTATCATTCTTTATACTTCTCTTATTGGTAAAACAAAAACATCCATCCTAAAATCTTTCACAGTTCCTACGCTAGTTTTGACTTTGTAAAATCGTATGTATACAAAAAATTTCTGTTAACATTTCGGTAGTTAACAGAAAATAAACTAAACGTTTTATCTCTTTTTCCGGCGTACCGGGACGCGGGGGAAATTGATTGTCGACAAAAATAGATTGAACTTGTTAAACTTTCGTACGTTTAACCGGATTTAACTGCGTTTCCGAGAAGAAGAAGAAGATTTTAACTGCGTTCAAGTACACGCCACCGCGTAAATTACGATTTAATTCGTTTAATAATAGCGATAAAAAGTTTGCCAAACTTTCTAACAGCCGTGCTACCTTTACCGTACTACTGTTTTGTATAAATACATATATGTACATATATATATTATATATATATTGTGTGTGTATACATATTGGCGTATAACTTTTTATGTATTTTTAAAGTTGCGAGAGAAATTGTTGCTGGAAACATAAATTTATCTTACTTTTGTTTATTTTTTGTCTCGTATAAAATTCGCATAAATGTACATATACATACATATATACAAATATATATAATCCGAATCTATTTAGCGAGGCAAATGTACTGTTCAAATTGTGTATAACGAGGCTGTATTTAACATATAAATATGTGTGTAAGGGTGACCGTGCAGCTGAAATAAAAGAAAACATATATAAAAATATGGAAAGAATATTACGTACGTGGATGGTTCCCCGCAAGTGTAGCTTACAACTGGGGTGATAAGTCCCATTAATCACCAGTCGCAGTTTGTGCATAACAAAAAATATAAATTATAAGTAGCAGTCGATTTGAATTATGTAATATTAAGAATAGAGGAAACGTAAATAAAAAAAATAAACTTATTTTCAAACAATCGAAAGCACCTACACTTAAGATGAACACTATTACTGTAACATTACGTGTTTACGTATGAGTAAATTAATAGGTTAGCGTGCAGAATTAATATTTTTGAAGAAAATGGTACGTTTTTATTATTATTATTAGCGTTATTCTCTTCTGGTGGCTACACTGATCTCGAGCTAAATTAGAATAATACTGATTACTCCAAGTTTGAGTACTATTGACCGTTTTTCTATTATTTTTCCTATACCTATTATTATTATTATTATTATTATTATTATTATTATTATTATTATTATTATTATTATTATTATTATTATTAATCCTTTTAAACAAGTTATATGCATGTGGATTTCGGGGAAATACTTATTTTTGGTTTAAATCATATGTAAGTGATAGAAAATATGTGACAAAAATAAATAATGTTTTTAGCGATAGTGCGCAGCAATGTTACGGTGTTCCTCAGGGAAGTGTTTTAGGTCCGTATTTATTTCTGATATATATAAATGATCTATGTAACTTGCATGTTGCAGGAAAAATTTTAACTTATGCTGATGATACAGTAATGCTAGTTAGTTCGCGTTTCCCGATAGTGCTTGAACAACTTGCTCAAGATGATGTGAATAAGGTTTATGATTGGTTAAAAAACAAAATTTGTTGTGTATACGTATCAAAATCGGGATGCGCTGAATGGTCTATCTTTAACCCTAAATAAAAATACTGTAATAAACAGTGTATGTGAAGTAAAATATTTAGGCGTTGTAATAGATAATAAGTTATCTTGGAACAGCCATATAGAATATATTAGTAGTAAACTCAGGAAGTTAAATTATTTATTTTACTATCTTAAGCAGTTCTTTAATGAAAAACAATTTCGTCGGCTTTATCTTGCTTTGTATCAACCTATTTTATCGTATGCTATAATACACTGGGGCGGAGCTGCTGTGTACCATATACGACCTTTAGAAATTTTACAGAATTATTTGTGTAGATTAATAAGTGGGAAAAATGGTTCTGATGATATTCTTAAATTGAAGGACATTTATAAATTGCACTTACTCGAGTTTGTATTTAGAAATAAAGAAAGATTTGATATTCGGATTAGAGGTGGGGTAACGAGATCATCGATGCATGAGATTGCTAGAGTACCAAAGTTTAACAAATATCATACGCGTATGCAGACAATTTATATGGGTCCTGCATATTACAATACTGTACCTATAGACATAAGGAATAGTTTAAAAAATTATAAGAGGAGGCGTAAGGCTATTGTTAAATATTTGTTAACTAATAGTTGATTGTGTTCTTCTTAATATGTGCTTTGAGTTGGAGTGTGTTATTAAAAACAAAATTTGTTCATATATCAGTTTGATAATAAGTATTTAGTTTTTCTTTTGCAGGTGTAAATGTGTATGCTTTGTTGTAGTGTGTACCTAGTAAGTGTATGCTAAATTATTCTGGTGTTAGGTATATATGGACGTTTGTATGTGCGTTATGTCTCTTTCCTGTTTTACCCCTTATGTTTAAATAAGTTTGATGTGTGCATATTTATGTCTGTATATGTAGTATGTGTATGTAATGTGTAATGGGTACTACATAGTTAATAGCATGTGTATATGTAAAATTTCAGTATTGTGATTTATTTTTTTTTCTTGTTTTTTTGGTGCCTAGTAATAATGTAAACCGTTAACGGTGCTACAAGTATAGTATATTAATTTTATTATGTAATCCGCGACTCGCGCAGAATTGCGCATCCGCGGAAACCTTGTGTGTATTATTTATATCATGTAATTGTGAAATATTTTGAAATAAATTGAAATTGAAATTGAAATTGAAATTATAATTATTATAATTATTATTAATATTATAATTATTATTATTATTATGTGGATTGGATAATGAGTTAACAGTGTTATTCTCTTCTGGTGGCTACACTGATCTCGAGCTAAATTAGAATAATACTGATTACTCCAAGTTTGAGTACTATTGACCGTTTTTCTATTATTTTTCCTATTCCTATTATTATTATTATTATTATTATTATTATTAATATTATAATTATTATTATTAATATTATAATTATTATTATTATTATTATTATTATGTGGATCGGATAATGAGTTAACTGTGTTATTCTCTTCTGGTGGCTACACTGATCTCGAGCTAAATTAGAATAATACTGATTACTCCAAGTGTGAGTACTATTGACCGTTTTTCTATTATTTTTCCTATTCCTATTATTATTATTATTATTATTATTATTATTATTATTATTAATATTATTAAATTTTTACTTGATTACTAAAAATAGTTAAAATCACTAATTTTATTTTTAATTATGAGAAGCTTTTCGGCATTTACGCCATTGTCAAGCTATATACAGTTAAAATTAATTAATATAAAATCATAACATATTAATTTAAAACTAAGTTTACAATTTTACACAAAAATGAATTAATTCATTTTTGTGTAAAATTGTAAACTTAGTTTTAAATTAATATGTTATGATTTTATATTAATTAATTTTAACTGTATATAGCTTGACAATGGCGTAAATGCCGAAAAGCTTCGCATAATTAAAAATAAAATTAGTGATTTTAACTATTTTTAGTAATCAAGTATAAATAAAAATCACTACATTCCACAATCAATAACTTTATTAAATTTTTGTATATAGTAAGATTAATATTTTAAGTTTACGTTGGGTGTTATTTATGTTAATCTTGATTTTTATTAAATAATTTATATCATTATTGCTGTACCGATGATTAAATTTTTGTTCCTAAGTATTTCATCATTAAACGTTACATATAGAAGATAAGATTTTGCGTTCGCTTTATTTTACGTTTTTCTACTTCGGGTAACCCTGTGTATTTTATAAGTTATAAATTACAAATAGAGCTGGTACTCGCGCATTTATGAGCATAACCAGTTTTTTAGTGTTCACATGCAAGTCTGAATCGGTTTTTGTTACATGAATCGGTTTTTGTTACAATTATTATTATTATTATTATTTTAATTGAAATTGAAATTGTAATTGAAATTGTATTAAATTGTATTGTATTATATTGTATTGAATACAAATAAATTTGATTTGATTTGATTGATTTGATTATTATTATTATTATTATTATTATTATGTGGATCGGATAATGAGTTAACAGTGTTATTCTCTTCTGGTGGCTACACTGATCTCGAGCTAAATTAGAATAATACTGATTACTCCAAGTTTGAGTACTATTGACCGTTTTTCTATTATTTTTCCTATTCCTATTATTATTATTATTATTATATATGCATACATTACGTGCAATTATGAAAATTTTTAATCTTATCCTATGATAAGTTTACATTGTTATCATTTCACATGTAACTTGCATTATTACGTCCAAGCTACAACTAGCCGCATATTTTTATACTACAAGCATTTTTTTTTTTAAAACCTAGCGCACGCGCATACATGCGCAAAGCTAGGCATATAAACAACATTTGTAAGTAATTTTTATTTTATTTTATATTTCTTTTATTTGAAATGTACTGGTGCATTGTATTGAAATTAAATAAATTTGATTTGATTTGATTTGATTTGATTAATGTTATTATTATTATTATTATTATTATTATTATTATTATTATTATTATTATTATTATTATGAGTAGCAGTAGCATCATCGTTGTTATTATGATTGTTACTGTTACTATAGGGGCCGCTGGAAGAACCTTTAAAGGAACTACACTTGTTCATAGTTCGGGAACTAGTTTTATTACTTGTCACTTCACCAAATGAAAATGCAGGAATGACGGCAGCCTCCGACAAATGAATTTTTTCCTCGGAGAATGAAATATTTTTTTTAACTGCATAATTTTCTCTACCTTAAGTAGTTCCTGATAAACTGGACAGTCACGATTATAAGCTGAGTAGACAATTCCTGATGTCTACTTTACATGAATAATAATCGAAGAAACGTACCGAATCGGTAAATCAATATTTTATTTCAAATGAATCGGAAAAAAAGTAACAATTTTTATTACTTACGTATATTTTAGCGTTTGCCGTGCAGAAAGCGATAAGTTCATGGATTACAAGGTTGATCGGAATGCCCCTTACAATATTAAAACGAAAGAGTAAAATTTGCGCTATAAAATGCACATTAAGATCTTTATGATTCTGTCGGCGACAGAAATATATCGGGTTTGACGATCGAATTGAAAATTAGTCTGATCTAATCCTTCAGAGGGCTTTAACTTTATGATAATGTAATTTGGTCAATGACGTAGGATGCAGATTCCAGATATTATTATAATTGTCTTCTATCAGAATTATAGCAGATTCTTGAAAATCATTCGGAAAAATACATACCGAGTTAGAGGATTTTGTGGCTTTGCGATTTCGCACATTGCCTATTGCGTGAAATATCCGAAATAATTTCTGGTTTCCGTTCCACGCACGGATTTTATTTAACATAATTATTTCGTTCATAACGATATCCGTTACGATAACGTTTTCAGAAATATTATTAAGATTACATCGTTTATCATGAACGTTACCACATTTATCATCCTTATTACCACTACTACCATCGTTATCATTACCACTATTACGATTATTCTAATTACTATTACAGCTATTATTGTTACTACTTTCATTATTAATTATAGATAATATTATTATTATAGGTAATATTATTAATATTATTATTGCTATTACCGTTTCTAAAATTATTACTCCGACTGTGTGTGTGTGTGTGTGTGTGTGGTCGTGGCCAGAAACGATTATATTTGCGCGTATTACGCGCTTGTATTTCTGCGTATCTATATGTTCCCAAGAAAGGAGAGTAAATGAAATATTATTATTAAGCGAATGATGCAGGCTGGTAATCTATCAATTGAGATGGACGATCAAATTATAAGGATGAAAATAAAGAACGAAATAAAAATATCAGACGCAAAAGGGAAGAAGTATCGGTTGTTGGAAAATTTGCAACTTTTAATACGATCATTACATCCGTAGACTTTTGTCTTCTTGGCTAATTTTCGGGAAACGGACATTTTCCGTCGAAGTATTAAATAGCTCGGATAGTAATAATAGTAATAATACTAGACAAAAGCAGGAGGCGCGCGACTTTTGGTCTAAATTAATTTATTGCCGACTGAAACCCGAGAAAAGTTCTTGGCGGTTGCTAAATAATAGTAACGGTAGCTCCCTGGACGAGAATACAAGAAGTCTTATACCGGCTATCGTCTTCTTATACCGTCGCAATTTTAATGGGAACTTCGTTTAGCGTTTATTTCTGAAAGCGCGTGCTTTCGTATTTAAGCGATTCGAACTCGAGCAATGGTATAATGAATGATAATGAATAGGGCCGTCGACGGTCAACAGTATTGAAAATCAGCCCTCGGAGAGTAAGGGTTAGAAATATTGCGACCGGAGCCGATAACGTAAATAATTCTCTACCTGAAATTCCCGTCGACCGGCAGAATAAAGTAACTCGATGTTAAAATTAAAAACAAACGATCACTTGGTCAAAGTCCCCCCCAGTACGTTAATAATAAGTGGAAATTATAACCATTACCCCCTCATTATTTTTAATAGTTCGCTTTGTAATTTTTTAAATTTATTTTCGAAATAATTAATCGAGAGAATTAATTAGTTTCGAAGTTTTTAGTATACACTTATTTCAATCGTTTAGGTTAGTTCCAAGTCTAGAGCAACCCAATCCGTGAGGGCAATAATCGATCATACCCTGATTTTTTAAGCCAACATCGATGCATTGCGCAGAATTCTTCAGCACCGTAAATCATCGTGCGAAAAATTCTCTTCTTGTTTCTCTGAAAAAACTTTAGAAATAAAGTATGTTGAAAGAACGAAACCAAAGAGTCGGTTATGCTAATATCGTAAACGAAGAGATACAATAATATTGAAGAATTAAGTTCGTACGTTAAAAGTTCGAAATGCAAAATTATTTGTCGATGTAGAATGTTGTAAGGACGGGTGAAAATTTTCAATTAAAAAGATCAAACTTTCTAATCTGAGCGATATAAGAATTGGGTTTTTAATTTAATTACTTAAAAAATTGGGTTATTTTTTAAATTTATTTAAAAAATTTGTTTTTTTTTTGTTTTAATTTAAATATTTAAAAAATTAGGTTATTTTGTTTTTAATTAAACGACGAAATTTTCCGAGGCGTTTTTATTCTAAAATATTAGAAAGTAATTTTACGAGACGATTCGTAAAATCGAAAATGAATTTTTTGAATTTTTTGAATTTTTTTTCTTCAAAAAGCGCAGTCCGATTTTCTAGAATGAATGCGGCAAAACTCAATACACGTAATAACAATATTTCTTCCACTTGTCGAGCAAACGAAGTTTTCAAATTGCTGTTAAAAAATATCTGAAAGAAAAGTAAAAACATATTTGTATAGATCTCAGTGTTATCGGTGTTACTTTCTGCCGTTGAGAGTGATATTGAGTCTTACAAAAACAGCACTACTATATTTCTTATGTGGAATTTATACTATTCTACGCGTACCAAATATTTGCGGACGAAAATCTATTTTAGAGATCGGTGAGTTTACATATAGTGAATTACATTTCAGTTGATAACATAAGACGATCAAGATTTTTTCTATAGATAGCCTTTCTATGTTGATTGGTTGTCCTGAAAAGGTTCTTTTCACGGAATCTGATTTTTTTGCATCCGCTATTGGAAGAATTTTATAGCACAATATTTACGCTGTTACCAGAGGCATCAAGAGGAGGTTTCTTCCATTGCCTCGCGCAGTTCTAATTACGAAGGTGCCCTTCAGAATCGACGAAAGAATTTACTCGTATAACCTTGGCATTTCAGGTAAAAGATAGTAGCGGATAATTTTCTTCAACATTGACGATATTTGTTATAGATTTTCTTGTGATATTTTTTATTAAATTTATCTATATAATAGATATATGATTTTTTTTTTATTAATACTTTATTATGCAAATTAATAATGTACAACTTGTTGCATTTACAGAGGAGCAATACACTGCACCACCGCTTAGGCTTAATCAGTGTACTCCCCCCATTTACAATACGCATTAGTTAACAATAATATTTTTTTTGCTATTTATAACTAGCCAATGAGTGAGGCTATCTAATAAATGATATCATCATATATAGGTATACACATATATACATATATAATCACGTGTAGGAGGAGTATCCAATGATACATCCCCTCAAAACGATTATATGATCAAATTTTTCATTTTAGTTTGCTTCAGTCTCGATGACGGTTCCGAGTGTAAAAGTTCGACTACCAGCTTATTTGGGTGATTTTGTATCTGCATCAGATGTTTCTGGGCGAGCCTCCGGACAACTTCATCCACCAAATCGATTTTCAAATCCCGATGTATAACTTCATTAGACACGTACCACGGCATACGGTATATTAGGCGTAGCATCTTGTTCTGGAAGCGCTGAATAATCTGTTTATTTGACTTCTTTGCGCAACCCCAGAGTTGTGCTGCATAAGACCATACTGGACGTAGTACCGTTTTATATACTAATAGACGATTCTGGAGCGATAGCTTCGACTGAAATCCTAATAACCAGTAAAGTTGTTTCGTCCGGATATTGAGTTCGGTCCTTTCCTTTTGTAAGTGCGACCTCCATGTCAGCCGTTGATCTAGGTAGACTCCTTGATATTTGACTTCATTGGTCCTTGGAATCACTCTGTTGTCGATTAGCACCCGTTTATTGTGCGGTTTTCTGTTGGTTAATGTAATGTGTGATGACTTATCTGAATTAATGTTCAGTTTCCATTGTTGAGCCCACTGATAAATTTGATCAACACTATTCTGTAACTTTGTGATGGCAATGTCTGCATTTTTATCCGATACGATAATCGCAGTATCGTCTGCGAATGTTGCCACCTGAGCAGGTTCAACCGTCGGGAAATCTGCTGAACAATAATATAGTAACCACTTTTACACTCGCATTTGCGCGGGCTGTGCGCCAGTTTCACGTACAGTCATAGTATATACATGTATTCCCTTATAACTTCCTTATACTAGTTAATAATTAAAATTATAACTTAGGTGTACTAGATGCGTAAATGTACGAATTATCCATAATGACACATACATACACATATACAGAACTTAAACATTATATGCATAAATTTCACACAAACACCCGTACATACATGTACACGTGCAGAAATACACTCGTTATACATATTACTGTAAAAGTTTTATCACGGATTCACAACGCAAAAAACTTCAGATGGAATTTCTTATACATTACATTAAAAATTACATTAAAAGCGAATAATTGAAATTGTCGGGCAGTGTATTTGTCTTGTAGGTTAAAATTATTTTTATTGTAAAATCTTAAATGGTACATAGTGGAGCATACAAATAGTACATTACATTCACACTTGTCATCCTTACTTAACTTAAGAAGAAATAAATAAGACCCAAATTTTCCATGCCCCTTAATAATTGGGTAGTGTAGAAATCAGGAGTAATTTTAATATTGTGTCTATTTAATATATTGGGGATTATGGGTGTGTCGGCCAATATTATCTTGTTCCCATCTTTTTTGCCAAATTTCTAAATAGTGTCGCTTTATAGCTTTCAGAGTATAGATATATTAAGTTCAGGTTTCACTGTGAGAATTTAGGTTGAATTTTAAGATTATGGCGTTTGTTTCCTCTATTAACTGCTCATTGAGATATGGAAAGAAGTCCACGTTTTTTATGGCAAACATGACTGCCCTTCTGAACATAAGAAGATCGAGAGGAAGTAGCAATAACTACAGATGAGCTGTGTGAAATTGTTTTATATACCCTGCAAGCGTTTATTAGATATTTTCTTTGCATACCAAAAAGTTTTTTCTTTACTGTTTTAACTTTTAGCCGGTTTAGTAGGACGGTGGATGCTACGGTGTTTTCAATCAGTGATTTGTATAATACAATCCTGTACTTGTAACTGAATGTATTTTGACAGGCTCGTAACATTTTGCAGTATTTGGTATCCATTTTCAATATTATGTTATCAAGATGGTATTTGAAAGTTAATTTGTTATCTATAATAACACCTAAGTACTTAAAGTATTCAACTACCTTAAGAATAGAGTTCTTGAATCTTACTTTAATGTTGCTTCTTTTCAATATAGAATTTGTGAAAAGTGTGACAAAACTTTTTTCAATTGACAATTTTAGTTTGACACTATCTAACTAATTCCCTAATTTGATTAAGGCATCATTCGCTATATTTTCTAGTTCCACTTTTGATCTTCCAGAAATTATAAAAATGAGATCATCTGCATATGCATAGAGTTTTACATGTTTATTGTAGCATAATTTCAAGGCGCCATTAAAAAGTATGTACCAGAATAGTGAACCCAGAGCACTACCCTGTGGACAGCCCATATTGGTTTATTTTCTTGCAGACGCATTACTTACTTGTAAAGAGATCTTCCTGTTACTTTGTAATGGTAGATGATATTCAATAATCTTTTATTTCCAACTAGTACAGTCTCTAGAGAATTAAACAGAGCGGGGTACCAGCAATTGTCAAAGGTTCCTTTTATGTCTACCATTATAGCGATTACCTTATCTTTACATTTGAGATGTTATTGTATACGGTGTATTACATAGTTTACTGCATGTTCAGTTGACAGGCCTTGCGTGAACCCAAATTGCCTACTGTCTAGAAAATTTGTTCGCTTAATTTGAACCACAATTTCAATTTTTAATAGCTTTTCAAAAATTTTCCCAAATGTGTTTAGAAAACATATTGGGCGGTATGAATGAATATTGTTAGAATCTTTCCCCGGTTTTTCTATAAAAATCACACTAGCTTCACACCAAGCTTTTGGGTAATAAGATATTGAAAAAAAATTTGTGTACATGTTTTCAAAAATTATTGGATGGTGTTTGTGAATCAATTTTATTATTTTATTATTAATTGTATCATGACCGGCAGCTTTATTATTTTTGAGATTTTTAATAATCATTAGTTGTTCATTATTAGGGTTCTTCCATATTTGTTTGGCTAAAATCAGGCTTTAAATTATCGAATTTATTTCGCAATGACTTATGATAGCTATTGTCGGCGTCTGTGTTATCGCTAGGAAATAATGTGGAAAGACAGTATTTCAGATTGTCCTTTGTATTAGTTATTTGATCATTGTCTTCATTTTTAAAAAGAGGAATGTCATTGGTTTTCTTTAGCTTACTGAAGGCGATTTTATAACTTAGACCCCCATGGTTTTACATTATCTGTGCAAAAAGATTTCCGTGACTTTAATTTAGCAGATTTTATTTTATAATTTAAAGTTTTTTTGTAACTTTTGTAAACTAGTTCCCGGATTTTTCTCATATTTGGATCCTTTGTTCTTTGGAAGATACAACGATATTTTTTTGTGAGTCGGCTATGATATTGGATTTCATCATTCCACCAGTAGTTTGTTTTAGATACAGGTATGTAAGTACTATTTGATTCAATTTGTTGTTGTATATACTTTGAAAGATAATTTATCCATTCTTCACAGGACTCATGGTTATTTATGAAGTTGCAGCTTTGTACTAAGTTATTTCTTTTCTGTTCGAAATTGTTAAGAATATTGTTGTAATTTACTTTTCGAATAAGACTTCTTCTTGATATGTCCATACAGCACTTGAATGTTACATATTCATGAACTGAATATGCCTCCCCAGTTTGGACTTTTAGTTCTTTTACAAGTGGTTGAGCAATTTTTGAGGTAATTACAAGGTCTATTACACTTTTTCCATTCGCATTAGTAAAGGTAAAGACATTTTTTTGGTTTAGAACAATTAGATTATGGGACACTAAGAAACTATGAAAAAGTTTTGTTTTCTTCCCAGAGTTTTTAAGATCCCACATAGTAGATCTAATGTTCATATCCCCTGCAAGAAGTACTCGTTTATAGGGAAATTTTGTGAGGATATCATTTAAAGCTTGTATATATAGTTCTAATGGTTTATTTGGAGAGAAATATACATTTATGACTAAGAGGTTAGATAAGAGGATTGCTATAAGGTTATGATTTTTATTAATGAGAATTTTTTGGAAATTAATGTTTGCTGAAATACAGATGGCAGCTAGACTATTGTTTATGATGTTATACCCAGAAAATCCGTTTTAATGATGTAAGGTTCAGAGATTAGAACAAGTTTATAATTTCCTCTTAATGCATATTGGTGTAAACATACTTTGCGCTGTGAAGCAGTGACTAACATTGTTTAGTATAAAATTAATTTCCTTACTCATAGCGGTAATTTATGTGGGATTTTAACATTTCTTTTATTTTTACTACATGTGGACATTTATAACTACCTAGATAATGGGGTACATCTACGTTTTTAATATTATTATTATTATTACTATTACTATTATTTCTTACCTTACTTTTCCCTTTTTTTCATTCACACACAGCGTGTAGTAACGTCTTTTGGGTGGAACGAATCACCAGAAATAATAATAATCATAAAAGGCCACCATAGAATCCTGTCCCTAACCGCCTAATCGTTTATTTTGACATTTACACGACAGCTCCTAGCTGGAGTTTAAAAAGGGTCTTGGCACAATTCCGCGGTGCGCCCAGATGTCGAACGATCTTGCTGTCATTTCGCACAATGCCTTCTTTTTGTTGCCAACAGTTATTTTGATGTAATGCGGTTCCTCCCCTGCTGTTACATCCTTGATTACCTCTGTAATATCTTCTTTATTAATATCATTCGGAATATTATTTATACCAATTTGTGGATTCCGTAGCTTATTTTCTATAACTTTCAGTGAGCTACATTTATTTTTTATTTCGGTTTCGATTTTTTTAAATTCTTCTTTACTATCGCAGCCTACTAAAATGTAGCCGGATCTTAATTTTTTATAAAGTTTAATACCCCAATACGGTGAGGAACTATATTTTTGGTTTGCTCTTTAACTTTAACTCGGTCGGCTTTATTTTTTATGCGAATACAATTTAAGTTAGTTTTCATCTTCTTATCCTAGGTTTCCCTTTTTTGTTGATTTCTTTCGTTTGAGTTTACGCTAGCCTTTGCTTTTACAATATTCGCTAGACTAACAGATTGAGTGTTAGTACTTCTAGTATCATTATTTCTTGTTTTATGATATTGTAGCTCTGAGTGTAATTTTTCATTTTCTTTTTTGAGCTGGTTTACTTCAGTACGTAGTTGTTTGTATTCTTCTGTGTCCGCTGTTTGTAAGCTCATCTTTTATATTCAGCACCTCTTCTACCAGTAGGTTTATTGTCGATTTCATGCTGTTATCCGTATGTACAGGAACGAAAATTATTATAAAAGCAAAATTAAAATTATCCACGTATGCTTCACAGTTTTAAATGTGTAATTATATATATGTATACGTTAGAAAAAATGGATGTTAACTATATGAAATTCAAGTAAAGGTATTTAGTTAGAACTTTATAATTATAAAAAGAAAAAGGAGCTAACTAAAACACGACCGGCCGAAACAACGACGACATCAACATTTGTCTAAATATATATGATAACCACAAAGTGACATGTAAAATGGTTGGAGTTATTATTTCACCCATGTAAAACAGCAAAAAAAAAAATAGTTTTTAAATTTTTAACTTTATATACAGAATAGAAAAAAAAATCAAAAAAAAACTTAAAATGTCCATAAATTAACTTTTCTTACTCTGTAAACAGCAAAGGTAATCGTTTCCATTCTAATCTGTTGATCGTTATTTTTTCAAAATGTCTACCGTTTAAAAATGTATTTAGTTTTTCCATACACCCTTTTCGTGATCTTGTTTTCTTTTTTAATCTGAAAGATGCCAAAAAGTGATCCTGTATGTGCTTATCAACGGCTACTACATATCTGTTACAATTATCCACACTAAATACTATTGGACTAGGTAAATTTATAATATAATCTTTAAAAATAATTCGCCATCAAGTGTTATTAACGTGTTTCATAAATTATCGTTAATTTTTAGATTTTTAATATTTCTAATAATTTTCTTTTTTTACTTCTATATATAAAATATTTCAGTTTCGGTAAATATTAATAATTTTAAGTTTAATTTCTTTACAACGTTTATTACCACACAGTGATTTAATATTACTGTTTTTATACATATTACCATCAAGTCGAAGTTTAAATTTTTTACTAATTTGCCCTATATAGTTATTTTTTTAACAATTTTAATAATTTAATTTATAAAGCAATTTTTTTTTAATATATTTCTATCTTCTATTATATTAATTGAATGTTGTACTTTTTATTAAATATTTTTAATATTTTATAAGCGTAACTTCTCCTACATAATTGAATTAATTTAAATAATTATTTTTTCTCCCTTTTCGCAGACTAGATGCGCTAGATGTTAATTGTTTTTTAGGTTAAGTATACCATGCATTATTTTTCTACTTGTTATTAGTTTTTATTTTATTCAAATATGGCGTAAGAGCTTTTTGTTATTAATAACATTAGTGATTTTAACTTTATTGTTTCATTTTTTATATTAAAAAAAAAATCGCTAGTCCATGTATACATACATACATACATACATGCATACATATGTATATATACATATATTATATATATAATCTGTTATAGCTTACAAAGGTCGAGTGAATAAAATTGTAGAATATATATTTCTTGTATTTAATCACTTGGAGCATATGATGCAGTACTAGAGGTCTGTATTTATGTAAACATCCGAAAATAATAAATTACATACACCCGCTATTGTTCGATTTTACTAAATACCCGGAACTAATCTTCGAGCGAATACGGGGCTTTTAGTAAATTTTGTTCAAACGTATCGAATGATAATTTAAAAGGCTCTGCTTTACGCATTACACCGTATTAAACCAACCTCAAGAAAGCTTTTAATATATGCAAGAGTATCAAACGAAGCACATATACATATATATATATATATTTATAAATGTATGTACACTTATACATACGTGTTTAATATGTACGCGAGTATTCGTAATTTGCAAATTTCTTATTCTATCGCGACCTCGAAATTTTCCTTTAGACAAAACTTTTAGTTTATTTAATCTATCGTTGTTCCTTTTATTCCTTTTCAACTTGCGGACTACTATTCTCGAAAGAGGCCTAAGCCGAAAATGTAAAGTGTACTTAGTTTTGGAAGAATAAAGTTTTCGAAAGAAACCAGTTCCGCCTTGATAGATATCTAGATAGACAGATATTAACGCAGAACGATAAGAACGAACCGACGGACACGAACTTATAACGATAAAGTAAAGACGGTTACTGTTCTGGCGAAGCTATTACAGCGTTCTATTTATCGCGGACCTAATAGAAAAGCTGAAGAACAACTATTGAAATTTCGCGGTTTAAAAGTTCTCCCTCCGGCAAAGGCCGGTCCATAGGAGAATAAAAGTTCCGAACAATTGAAGTTATAAATAGCGCGCGTGGAAGACTAGAAGATTATAAAGGAAATGAACGTATAAATTAATGATTATCGTAAATCGTAGACACGTGCTTCACACATACTCGCACACACACACACATATATATGTATACATATATATTATTAAACTTATACACCTTTGTACACACTCGCGAATATATTCGCTTACACACCGATACCGGTTTACAAGTATTTACATACGTAACATCCATAATTGATGTAGGAACAAAAAAAAAAATAAAAGTAAGTGTTTATACGCCTTTCATTCATTAAAAGAATAAGAAACTAACAATAATAATAATAAGTGAAATATACGTACGTGCGCGTAACTAAGCGAACAACGAGTATTAAGTTTCAATTATTTTTATAAGCTTTACCTTATTGTTATTATTTTTTTATTGCCGTCATCGCCATTAATTATTACCACGTATCATCATCATTGTTTTCCAGCTTTGTTAAGATTTTTTTTCCTTTTTTTTTTATTTGTAACGTTTTTGGTAAAAGCTCGAAAATGACTTTATAGTCGAAAAGTTTCGCTTATATAATAAAAAATTTTTTAGTGATTAACCTTCGATTTTATTTCGTTTTGTTAATTCATAAAATCACTACTCTCCAATACATCAACATTACTATACATTTGTCGTTGTTCTATAAGCTTCGCAATTAAATAATAAATTCTTTTTATAGTTTCTAATTACCGTACTTATTATAAACGAATATATTAATTAAATAAACTTGTAATACAGATTTATTAATTGTTTCAAGTATATGTGGCGCATCCAGAATTTGTATCTGGAGTGGGCTCAAACATACCTCCTCCCCCAAAACATTAAAAATACGCGTTTAAAATGAATAAAATATACACAGCAAAATGTGTAACAAAATTCCATAGGCAATAACAAACTATAAACGAACTCACTGGTCATAACCTGGGCCAGATTCGAATGCCGAACGGCTGAACAAAGGGACATTTTTTTTCTTTGTGTTGCACCGTCAGCTATATTTTCAATGTCATTAGCAGACAGAGTGTAAGGAATATTTTCTAACAGTACTTTTTTCAATCTAGGCTGTTTTGCACGTTCTTAAAGATGAGGCTTTATTAGTGATAACACTAGCTCTTGCAAATATTCGCTTTGCTTCAACTCTCATTTTAGCTGCGAAATTGTTTGAAGCTTACAAGTTAGGATCCTTCTTGATATGTATTTTATACATATTACACGCAATTGTTGTGTGTGTATATAACCTATTGATATATTTAAAAGCTAATTAAGAATTTCTATGTGATAATTTATGTTCGATGTTAATATTACGTCAGTCATTGTTAATTTTATTCATAAAGAGAGTATATTATATAAAAAATATATAAATACGCGAATATATCGATGGCCGAATGGACAATAAAGCCTTATTCTAGTCGCGGTGCTAGTAGTATTCGAATAATACTATATAGACTACGGAAAAAAAAATCCGAGAACAAATGCTAGAGTTAGTGTTAATGGTTAATATAGATTCAGTTCTAGTATTAGTCCTAGTTCTGGTTCGGTCATATTGATTCAAGAAAAAGAAGATGATGGTTATTTCTGGAAAGGTTTGAAAATTAATAAGTAAATTAAAGTTACAACCATTTGTGATAAAATATTACACACACACACACGTATATATATATATAAATAAAGCATTTATTTCTCCTATATAACATTTAAACATGCATACCAGACACCTATAGATAATAATAATAGTTAGACAACTTCATGAACACCGTATAATTTGCACGTTTTCTTCCATTCCGTTCTATCCGAGACTAATCGCTATCAAGTAGAACCCATCCGCTGTCTGAAGTCATCTGCCCAGCTTAACGGTTGTCTCCCTACACTTCTTTTATTGTAATCTAGAATACACTTTTTTACATTTGCGGTCAAACCATCCCGACTAATCATGTGGCCTAAGTTCCATTTTAGGCTGACTGCCCTCTTCGAAATGTCCTTCATTTTGGTTTTACGTCTTACGATTTCTTAACGAATTTGGTCAATTCTTCTAATTCCAAGAACATATCTCTCCATTGTTCTCTGTACACGACTAATTTTGTCAATATGTGCTGCTTTCATAGACCACGTTTGACAGCCATACAGCAAAACTGGTAAGACGCATTTTTTCAGAATACTAACTTTGGCTTTCAGGTTAATTTTCCAGCTTCTATTTTTTAGAATTCTTTTTAAACTCCAAAATTTATTCCACGCTGCGATAATTCTTCCCGTCATTTGTTTCTCCATCCAATCGTCAAATGATGAGCACTGGCCCAAAGAAATTGCTTCTTGAGCATATTTCAATTCTTCTTCATTAAGCCGAAATTTTTCTGCTTTATTGTTCGTAAGAAACTCTATTTTGAGAGAGTTTATATCTAAATCTACATTTCGACAGTTACGGTGTAATTCTTTTAACATTATTGAAAGTTCGTTTATAGATCCCGCAAATAGAATTATGTCGTCTGTAAATCTAAGGTTAGATAAACATTGTCAATTGATATTTGTTCATTTAGTTTCCCAGTTTAATTCGTTTAAAGTAAATTCAAGTACTGTATTATATAATGCAGGAGAAATTGGATCACCTTGATTTGTTCCTTCGGATTGTTTAAATATTCTACTATCTTTTTCTAACGAAAAGCCCTACTTCGTTTGTATATTTTCTTAATTACATTTATAAATGTTGCTTCTACGCCTGCATGTTGTAAAGCATCGCACTTAAGACTAGAACAATATATAAATTCACTTTTTTTTTTCTATAACTAGATTAACTATATGAATATTACCAATAGTCGAGAATTCTAAATCCAACTTGCATTTGCAGTTGGTATTCGTTTAGTTACGTACGCGTCTTTCTAAGACCTTCGTAAACAACTTACGCATAATAGGACTCAAACTAATCGGTCGATAATTATCTACATTGCTACGAGAGCCTTTTTTTTCTGCGGTAATATAATGTTAGATATTTCTTTCCAAAAAGATTTCTGACTCAAATATTTTGTCGAAAAATTTTGCGCATATTTTTATCAAGCATTCCGGCACTCCCATCATATGTTCCGCATAAATTCGATCAAATCCACAAGCTTTTCCAATTTTTTCCATTCTTTAATTACCGTAGTTATTGTATACACATATATAATTGTGGAAAATTGTAGAAAAATTTTTAACATATAATCAAAATTATAACTGCGTACCTCACATAACTATTTATCCGATCATTAGGTAAATAATTTTTCTTTTAATTTTTTTTATTGAAAACTGTCATGTGTATACATATTTTGACACATATTTAAATATATTCGCGCGCATGAAATAAAATATATTTTAATTAATATATTATCTAGAACTTATTTAAATTGATCAATTTAGCGTAAAATATAATGTACAATTATAACACAAATAATTTAATTTGTACCGGTTGCTTCTAAAAAGTACGATAGAAGCCCGAGTGTATCTGATAGCTTTACCATTAGTTGTAAATTAGGATGGCACTTCTAACACACATACATATATATATATCATACCTCGTTACTCGCGGGTGAATTAGACACCCCTTAATCGACTATTATCCATGTTTATAACACATATGAGACATGAGTTCGATGCGATGTGAAACCGTGTACTTGACACGGTAGGTCGTTGACATAGCACATTTCTTGTTGTTTTTTTTTTTGGCAAACAGTTAATTTCATCTATTCGGTCATCAGTTTTGTACACTCCTTCCGATCATGAACTATATTTTCCCATCGAACTATCTTCGGCTTAATATCGACATTTTTAAATCCGCAGTAACCATCTTCATATGCAGTGACTAAATATATAATTCCTTTCAGCACGCATTCCGAACGCATGCGAAGAACATTCCCTGTCCAATTCAAACGTTTCCGGACGAGAAGTTGATCTATGGAAAAAGTTATCAAAAACATAATAACTGTGGTCTAATCTCCTAACCGGTTTCGTCATTATAGATACGTGTTCGTCCAACATACATTAACATTGTGAAAGTCATTGATTTTATCATATTTTACAACGATATTTTAACATAGACGCTTAGATCTTAATTATTGAACGTTGTTTTTAGATAGTTTACGATACCTATCGTTTAACTTCTCCATTCGACACAAAGTCTCGTCGTTAAGAGTGTAACAGTCTAATGATATCTTAAAAGAAGTTGTAGTCCGGCTTGTACGTTTTCAAACATTCGCGGGACACAAGTGGAGGGCTCAAATGAACAATGGAAAATCCGTTCATGTTCTAACCAGATCGAGTTGTAGCCGATTATCAGAGGATATGGCTACATCGAAAGTTGTGTCGGAGGGAGCAGATTACTAAAAAAAATAAGCAAGTAAAATTTAATAAAATGTGCTCACGGGTAAAAATTCTAAACTCTCTTTATTTACGATACAAATTATTGTTTTATAATGATAAAACCTCTCTGGACATATGTCTAATGATTGTGCGGTACTCTCCACATCTTTTAGTCGAAAGTTCTAATATCAGTGGTCAACGCACCCTAGTGTACATTTGTAATTATAATATCCATACTGTAATAGTACACATTCCTTAAGGATTCTGGAAAAACATAGTAATTCGCTGGCCGTTAATTTATTACCCCTTAATGTTGCCTTCGGGTATTAACTAATAACTGAGGGTGGTTGAGTGTGTCATCTCTCAGAAACTTTCATCACAATCTCTAATCGGACTTTTTCCATTATATATTCTTTATACATACAGACGAATAAGGGACGACAGTATACATTCTTAACGAACGTATTCTTTAATCGGAAATTCATTCTAGTATGTTTCGTCTATTTTAAGTTTTCCAACGGTATTTTCTGAAAGTTCTTTCAATAAATCATACGGTATGAAACTGCTCTTTTATGCAGAATTTTCCACAATTTTCCTTTATCATCTCGTCCTTTAATTTTGTAAAATTTCTTATTTTATTTTTTACCAACGTACATATTCTATTTCATTCTACTTTTTCTCTCGGTGACTTAATCTTCTTATTTATCAACCTTTCTCTATCTTTAATAATTTCCGCAATATCGCTTACAAGTTTTATGTTCCCTCCCTTGAGACTCTTCTTACATAATTTAATTTTTCATCGGTGATGTTAATCAATTCTGTAATAAATCTCTCCACTTCGTCTACGTCATACGCATGGTCCTTCCTCTGTCTTTCACTCCAACTTTCTTTAAAAGTCTTATTATATTCAGCTTTATTATTACTTGTTACAAAGAAATTTTTCATCCTTTGTATTCGTCTCTTCATTTTAAATTTCACAATATATCGGCCTAAGGTCTGAATAGTAACCAAATTTAGTTAGTACGTCAAAGTTCCTTATATTTACTCTTTAGTTTGTTAACATATAATCTATTTGGGTATTATATTTTCCGTTCGGTGATGTCCGTTTTTTATTAAAAAAAAAAAAAGTATTTATAATTGCCAGGTTTTTCTCTAGACAGAATTCTAACAGTTTTCCTCCACTTCTATTCCTATTGCCATAGTTATATTATAAACCTATAATCCTTTCTTCTAACCTTCTTTCACCTATTTGGCTGTTGAAATCTCCCATAATAATAAGCGGATGATTTTTATTTATTTTTAAGTCTATAAAATTTCATTTAATTCGTCGTAAAATTTCTCTATCTCCAGTTCATCTGCCGTTGAGGTCGGAGCATATACTTGTATTATTGTTAATGTATTACCCTTATTTGTCTTGAACTTTGCTAATATCCGTATATCTTCTATATTCAACCAAATTTTCACTCCAACCTTTGTTTATCATAAACCCAATTCCTCTCTGACCTTCGTTATTTCCCGTCTAACATAGAACATTCCCAGACTTTAATAATAAAATCGTACTACCTTGTCTCTGCAAGGCCTATTATATCTAATTTACTTTTGTTAATCCTCGAATTCTATCAAATGTTCTTTATTCTTTAACATTCTTACGTTAAAGCTCGCAAATTTTAACTTAAGTGATTATCATTAAGCCTATTTTTCGATTTACTTATATTTTGATCATCCTTAAAATTATTAATACGATATTTTTTTACCATAATTTTTGTAAGCAGAGGGTTGTGGTCTATTTTGCCATCAAGCTTGATTGGACAAATGTTTGAGTTCGGCCGTATACATCACTTATTTTTATTTGAACGCGTCGTAATCGACAACGCATTATTTCTATTAACCGTATTCGAAACCGTATTAATCCCAAGTTGTCTTGTCTTTTGTCATTTCTGCTGCTGCTGCTATTGTTTTATCCGCTCGTGTACGTCGCCCGCTTCGATGTCTTCTGTCCGTTGTTCAGCTGATTCAACTGCATTATATTATCTAATCTTATCGTATCCGTTTCACATATATCTTCCCTTCTCTTTCCCATACGAACGCCAGCTTCCCACCTTCGCTAATAGTAAATGCCACGTTTTCTTCGTAAGATCTTCATTGACATAAATTTGGCTAGGTGGTAGTAGTCCTACGTCATTACTGCTTATCTTTTTCCTATTTGAATTTATAATTAACTGAGATTTTTTTTTTGTTTAATTTAACAATTACCGCGGCCGTCTTATATTTCCTTGAGCGGGAAGCTTCGCATCGAATTGTGTCAACTGTGCATCAAGTTTCTGAGCTACTTTCGTTATATTTATTTTTATATTTTTCTTTTCTTCGTAAGCTGCACCTTCAATAATCACGTTATCTCTTCTCGATTTATTTTCGATATTTCCCATCATAATGCTTCGTTTTCCTTTTTTATCTGGTCTACCTCTTTCCTAAAAACCTCGTTCGCGCTAACTCTATATTGATATTATCAATTTTAGTATTAGTATCATTACATACCGGTTTAATTTTCTTAATAAATCTGATCCAGTTTGTCTATTACCTTATTATCCATTTTCCGGTATTTATAAATACCACTAAATTAAATTTATACTATTACATTAAATTAGACCACTAAATCAAATTATACGACTACCTTAAATGGTTGCTACGCTGATTTATCAGATTTTATCTGAAACGCGATAGCGCCCGACTATAAATCTTACATCTACGTTACCCGAACTCCGAGTCGAATTTAATGAAAACTTTTTAATAAAATCGATAGTTTAGATATATTCGAATTTTCTCAAAATTTTTAAACACGAACCTCGTTAAATTAGCCAGAGTATATTTTTGCCCGTAATATATGACCTATCGAAAGTGTAGTTAATTACAATAAAAAATATCGATATAAGTATATTTGATGTTGTCAATTCTATTTATCGACGACGAAGTACGACAGACAGATGACGGTTGAATCTACCGGTTGTTTATATTTCTGGATGTTCGAAAAATTTGCACGCTCCAACTGATAGCACCACCCCTATAGTTTAAAATGGACAAGGTTTTTGCCCTTAAATTAGGTCAATAAACAAAATTGGGGAACTAGCGACGTACATTATCGATATTATTATTATTGTTATTGATATGATAGTGTCGATTAATATTATTATTACTGTTATGAATACCATTTGTTTTTTTATATTCTGAAGCGAAACTCGTGATATTCATTTACTTGCCGCCGCGCGAACGAACGATACCAGAATAAAATATTTCAGTCGATAAATAATCCTTACCCGTCGAATAAAAAATATATCTTCGGATAACAAGAATAATAAGTTAATCCGATTTTATTCCGAGTAAAATGCTGAACACGTACACTCTTTGACATTCGTTTTGGAACATAGCATTTTATTTATTTTTATAGCGCACTACCGAGGTTATTACGACACTGACGACTTAACAGTAAGATGTAGTTGCAGGAAGAAAGGAATTATATAATTGGAGGAAACAGGTAGGATATACCGGCGGATATAGGGTCAATGGGGATGCAGTGTAGTAAAATATGACGAATAAGAGAGGGGTTTCACAAAAGAGGCAAAAAGCAGTGGTTGGGTACGTTGGATTAGATGGTCACGGCGAGGATGATATGTTAATACTATCTTCCTCGTGTTACTAACAGACGATTACTATAATCATGAAAAGCGCGTCTGTGTAAAACCGGTTGTTTAATTGAATAGGAGAAATTCAATTTTAAAAAAAAGTACACATCTTTTTTCCCCATTGTACCGGCGCCAAAGCACTGTAAACAATGGTGATGTATTAATAAAAATGTGATTCATCTAACGTCCGCAGTGAGACAACTAGATTCTCAGTGACAGTATTATTATAGTTGGAGCACTGTATTATTGGTTTGATTAATATAATAGGTCATACATAAGTTTATTATTCAACTTTTGATATTCCTATACATCTGACATAATTAATGAATCGTACGAATTGATTTTTATGTCGAATACGCTCTATATTCATGAAGATGCATGTGGTAACATGTATTGTATTAAGAGTATAACAGGCTCGTATGTATGTAAACGTATATATTAGATTAATTTATTTACTTGTTAGTGCAATGTATAGTGGGTTAAGCTTAATCAGATTAATACGTGTAAACCCATATTCCGTCAAAAGGTTCCTGTATCAACTAGACGCGTTTAAAGTTGAAATAGATGAAAACTCACTCGCTATCAACCTCCGATTAAAATGACACATTTTCACGTAAGCTTAAAATCCCTAACGAATTCAGCTGTTAGAATTGTAATGATTTAAATGTTAAATATCGTGCTCGGAACTGTTTTAACGGTAGTCGAACGAGAAATAATCCCTAATAAGACCACGCATTTATTTCGGCATGCCGGTGTTTTAAAACTACTGTAATTGATTTGATCCTTATAGTATGATTCAATACGGATCGGGCAATTGTCTTCCGACCATAACCTAATAATATTTTCTCTCGGAGGCGCATTAAAAGAGGCTATAATTGCTCTAAATCAAATTAAGGAAAATGTCAATGATAAAATTAAAATTATAATAATATTTTATAACGATCTTGACGATTCGGTATCTCAATAATAGTATACTAAACGCTGTCGAATACTCTTTATCCTTAATGACGATAAAAGATAAGAAAGTTTCTGAGGAGCACACCAGAAATAAATTTAATTAAAAAAATCATTTTGAAAAAATTTGTCACGGGTATAAAAATGCATATATACGAGGAAGCATTCTTTATATAATATATATTAAAACGATATTCTTACAATCAATGAAGTTATACGATTTACTTACTAACAGCATCATATCGTATAGACAACGTAGGCAACAAATGTAATTATCGAACTAACCGAATTTTGTAATAAATGTAAAATCAAAATAAATGATAGGAAAACAAAGTTAATAATATTGACGAGACGAAAACCACCTGACGTAAGTAACTAATTAAAATTACTAACCCAGACTAGAAGTCAAATGTTTTAGATATATCAGTGTTACACTAGATAGCGAACTAACCTTCTATTGTTACACTATAGTGAATTAACCTTTTATCGTTACACTAGATATAGTAAACTTAGAAGTCAAATGTTAGATACATCAGTGTAACACTAGATAGCGAACTAACCTTCTATTGTTACACTAGATAGCGAATTAACCTTTTATCGTTACACTAGATAGTAAACTAACTTTCATGAAACATGTAAATAAATGTACGTTTAGAGGATAAAAAAAAAAATGTGTGAGCTATTTTCTATATTTAATAATAAATTTTTCATTAGTGCCTATTTAATTTAAAGACAAGTTATTTCATCAAAATCCTATACACTAGCCGCATGTCGACAAGTTTAAGGGGTATAAACAAACTGCAGTTAACCTTGCCATATGTGTTTTTAAAAATCTTATGTTTTATTATATATATATATATCATATTATCCTATATTACATTATCTTATATTAATTATTCTATCTTGTATATTAACTTATCTTGTCTTTCTTATCTTATTATTTGCCTTGTTAATTGAACTTGCCAAATTTCTGTAGGTATATTTTGATATTACTAGGCTATACTGAAAGAAGAATTGAGAGGAAAATATTGGGGATAACTTTACAAGACAAGGTAAAAATATCTGAAATAAGGAAGAGAACCAAAGTAAAGGACACTGCCCGAGAAAATGCTTTTTATACCGTATCGCAATATGTAAATGCGTTTAATCAAAACAGTCTACTACTATCAATCTGGTTATACCATCATAAGGACTAAAAGAAAAACTAACACAAGAACGTATATTTGTACATATAAAGCAAGTAAATACGTATCTATAAGTGAAGATTATGTATCCGTGCTGAGTAGTATTATCTCTCATATCAGATCTATATATATATATATAATAAGATTATTAAGAAGAAGTAATAAGAATTAATTAAAATATTAAATTGCGGTCAAAAAATAACAAAAAACCTGCTAACAAAAGCATACGAAACTTTTATATATATATATATATATTATATAGATAGATAGATAGGTAATATATCAACTAGAAGGTCTCCGATGAAGTTAACGTAAAGTATAAAGTATAGTAAACACCTTTGTGTTTCACCCTTCTATGTTTGTATTTTTTACATGTTAATTGTTAATGATAACGAGTCGTAGTTATAGTTTATTATGTCTCTGATAGTGACAAGTGGATTACTGTTGTATCTACTGTATGAAAATGAAACATTGTTTATTACTACGCCATAAATTTGTACGTTATACAAAATACAATACAAAGTAAAAATATTTCCGTACCGAATGTCGTGTCATAACCATTCTCTCCACAAAACGTATAGGTAAAAATATAATCAAAGTTAATAATATTTATAATGGAAAAACTTATATGTACAAAAAACCTACTCTCTTAAACACATTGTACACACACTTTACTTATCAAAATGAACTTATAATTCGTTTATTTGTTGACATTAGAACTAGTGGCTTATTGAGAAAGGACATATTTTATACATCTGTGCTTATATTTTTTATAACTGTGTCGTAGACATTGGTAATCGTAATCACCTATAGAATTTACTATTGGAATATCCGAATATCTACAAACGTCAAAAATATTTTCAGTTGTATCTTTAAATATTTCCTACATATAAGAGAAATTTTAACATTTTCATGTAAAAATTTGATCGAAGTCAATCGAGATTTATTCAATATTATTCGAAGGCAACTATTTTGCAGTTTTTGTACCTGGTTTATATTACTTCTGCTAAGACCATAAAGTAATTTCGGTAAAATTACTTTTTTGTATATTAAAAAAATGTTTTGCGTAGATAGTGCGGACTTTTTGTTACATATCGTTCTATTTATAAAAAATCATTGATATGTTTGGTCAATATAAATTGTCTAACCATTGATGACACCTACTTGCGCATTACATGTTTTTTTTTTAGTCGAGATGAACGTTTTTAATTTTAACAAAATTATTTAATGACGGCCTATGTAAATTAAAAATTATTGGCGCAGTTTTCTCCTCATTAACTTTAATTTTCAATTTATAGAAAAATTAGGATATTTTATCTTTGGTTTTTTTGATAATTTGTTGCTTATTGTATCTATTCCATAGGATGATACCATTAAAAAGGTATCATGAGTATAAAGATTTATATCTACTCTTCCAGTGTTGTCTCGGTATATCGTTAATATATATAATGAAAAGGAATGCGTCTAAAATAATCCCCCGAAGTATTCCAGCATTAATGTATCGTATGCCAGAATTGTAGTTTTTTAGTTTTACACAGAATTTTCTGTTCATTAAGTAAGATTTAACAGTAAATACAAGATATGAAGGAAAATTATATTTAACTTATATATAATTCCATCATGCCGTGTTGTGTCAAATATGTTTTTTCTATGTCCACCAATACTACACCAAAATGTTTATTCTGGTTAAAGTTATCAGTAATTTTGTCGCATGTATCGTTGTACTTAGTTTGAGTCGAAAATCAAATTGCGAGTCAGATATTTCTTCTTGCTATAAGCTCTAAATAGGAGTATTTTTCAAAAATCTTACTTATATTACTGACTGATCTAAACCATTTTGACTATCAACTGTGCTGAAATATTCAACTAGTATTTCCACTCTAACTTCAACTGAATAAACCACCTTAACTTTGTTTTTCGGGTCTCTAATAGGCTGTAGTTCAGCTTGACTTCTACAGAAATATTTATTGATTTTCCATAAGCTGTTGTCAATTGGAGATAGGCTTTGAAGGAAGTTATGATACTGCAAATTTAATTCATTTATCAGTCCAGTTTTAACAACCTAATTCATTTTTTTGTACAGCTTCTTATAATTAAGTGTATTTTGATTTGATAACATTTACGAACGTAGTTTTTAAGTTTAATAATTATTTTCGTGGCAATCCATCTCACATTTTCATTTGAAACAACCCATAAGCCTGCACTATGGTGGGGTTTAAGTATGCAATGTATTGATCTATAGATTGTGGATTGAGTAAATATATTAATATTTTTCTGGATGTAATTTTTATATAATTATGTTCCAGTTTTTTCTCCGATCAATTGAAAGTTTTAACGATTTATTGTACTTAAGCTTATTTGATACACTAAATATTATTGGATTATGATCAGATGATAATTTACTTATGGAGTATGCTGTAGAAATTTTTGAAATATGTGATAAATGTAATATATTTTGCATTGTATTATAAATCTTTTGAAATTTTTTGTATGAAGAATTATATATAATATGATTATAAACATTACGTATATATATATATATATATATATGTATGTATGTATGTATATATATATATATATATATATGTGTGTGTATATATATATATATATATATACTAGCCGACCCAGCGAACTTCGTATCGCCACAGAATCAATAAATGTATTAACTTGTTAGCTGAATTATATAAAACACAAATACTGATGGAAAATTAGGAATTATACAAAATGATATGTCGATACTTTTTAATTTTTGTAGATTTATTGAACATAATAAAAAATTATATTTAATTCAGCTAACAAGTTAACACATTTATTGATTCTGGGGCGATACGAAGTTCACCGGATAAGGGAAGGCTAAATCGCATTATATGTATATATATATATATATATATATATATATATATATATATATATATATATATAATATATAACCTAATGCCTAGTGCGTATTCAAGATATATCACATCCCCATGATAAAAATATCTCTAGAGAAATTTTTAAATTTAAATTCGCGATTTCTCGTTACCAGTTAATTTTGATAAGCTTTACATCATTACATAAATGACAGATTTCCACGTCTACTTTTGTCTAACGTTAACTTGGCCTCCTCTATCTATCAGATGGTCCTTAAAAACGGGCCAAACCCCTTAAACCCTTTAACCCTAATTTTCTCGATGGATATTTAGTATAAAAATGCAACACTACTATCATTAGACGTGTATTTTAATTCCGCCTAACTTTCGATTAAGCTATTTTACCAAATTTTTAATCATTAGCGAATTAGCGCGAAAAAAGTGAATTTGAAAAAATCGCAAAATGTACTACCCGATATCAAAATTTTTGGGTTCCGTTTGAAATTTTTTTTCGCGGTTTTTTCACATTATACGATAGATCTTATATAAAAACTCCTAATTCAAGAGGCGGAATCGTTTAAAAATATTTACTTCGTACGCTATGCCCTGCTGAAGGTGCCAAGTAGGTAATTTTTAAAAATTCATAACTCGAACCCTATCGATCGTACTTAAAAAATGATTTTTTATTTCGAACTTATCATTTTAATATCGATTAAATCGGTTTTAAAGAAATTTTACAAATATCGTAATTCAAAAAGGTCACCCCCCAAAGCCCCTAAAATATTTTTCAAATAATTTTTTTATATATATGCACTGTCCTTACAATTATGAACATAACAAAAAAAATCAGCAATATTTCTCGCGAGTTATGGTATTTAAAACGTGTGTTAATAGATAAATTGCTTATTGGCTATGTAAGCCAGATTGCAATTTTTTATGTATATATATATATATATATGTATAAAGTATTTTTACTTTACTTAATTTTAAATTAAAAATATGTACGACTGGGAAGCGCTACTAACCGAAATACTTTCCGATACTAATATATTCGCGCGTAGCTCTTATTTTTAAATACGCGTATAAGTGTGAGATGATTAACTAATGCTCTCAATATATATTAGTTCCCCATGATCCTTATGCTCCAGCTGAATAGAGGGATATCCTCGTGAGAGACTAAGGACAGTTCTACGTCATTACATTACGCGCCTTTAGCTAATGAGTCAACAAATTCATTGTCCGGAATACCTTTATGACCCGGCAACCACAAAAAGGACACAAATGTTCCCATACGTTCCAAATGATTAAACTTTAGCAAAACTAATCGAATTATTACTATCAACTTCAACCGTCTCATCCCAAATTTCCGTGGTTCTATTTTTGTAAGAAGATTAATCGCAGAGGAATTGTACTCGTCGGTAGATTACTATTTGGACATCATTTGTTGCCTGACCGTCTTTTCCGTATGCAGATTAGAGAATGTCCCTTCTGTCCATTCCATTCTGAGCAGGCGGTACGCAATCCCGATTATCTGTTTTTTTTAATGCTCTGCTGTGACACCGTTACGCTCTGAGATCTCCGTATAATGTATCGTCTGTTCTCCTTGTAGATAATCTACAGTTGTTCCGCCGTATAGCGACGTTTCTAGAGAAGTCTAAATAGTCCTTACAGTGTCAGATTTGGTAGGTAGCGAAGCATCCCTATTAAAAAATTAAAAAATATAATCGTAAAATAAATAGGCATATAAACGGTAATTAATTAAAATTATCCAATTTAATATGGAACAACTAAGCCGAACTCGTCTATACGTGAATGTATAGAACTAATATAGTATTTTTTCTAGGTTTATTTTTATATTTTTCACCCTTTTAATAGTAATCGTACGTATGGAAAAAGTAAGTTACGTAAGGAATTTAAAATTTTCGAATTTCGAACTTACAAAAAAAAGTTGCGAAAACGAAATTGCGTGAAAAAGTTTGAGGTTTTTTTGAACTTTATTATATCGATGAGAAAATTGGTGTCTAAAATCGGTCGATTCCGCGATTTTTAAGTAAATATTCGCTGCGAAAAGTTTGAATTTTTTTTTTTCAATTTTTCTACAAAATTTGGAAAATGAATGAAAATTTGAGAACATCACGAGCTTTCAACAGAACATACATAAATTAATCTGTTATCATTCTCATCATCGCTGAATTCAACTTCGTCGTCATTATTAACATCCTAGTCGTCAGTTTCTTAAATTATCTCGACATCGGTGACGATTTGTCGGCTTTACTCTATTTTCGTCACTTTCTTTCTACTTTCTCGATTTTTTTTTATTTTCTTTTTTACTTCTGCAAAAAATTTGACGAATATCCAATTTTTTTCACCCGTAATAATTTTTCTCGTTTGCTTCGTGACAGCTTTTCTACGATTTTTCTTTTCATATATACACATATATATATATATATATATATATATATATATATATATATATATATATATATATACATTATATAGTCGTAAATGATGTACCGACGAAGAAAGAAAGACAAAAAATAAAAACACACGCTTCAAAAATTCATGCTCCATTTTTCATTCGCACACAATAAAAATGGTTTTTCCCTTTTTAATTCTTTTCTTTTTATAAATAGGCTGAATTTTTTGTTAACTTTTAGTAAGACATTTTTCGCTTTTTCACACTGTTATCGCTTCAGTCCTAACCACTTATCTCGTCGCACAGCGGTTGCGTTATAACTTATTTATTTAGTGCACGCGTCCCACCCAAATATTTATAGGGTGACCCAGAGAAGACGGACAATTTTGTTTATCTTTGAATAACTCAATAACTACTCGACCAAAATTTTTGAATCAAATCTTATGTAAAAATATCAAATCGAGAAATTAGCTTACAGCGGAACACAATTTCGTTCAGATAACCGCCATTTGCAACAATACATTCATTCAGTTCTTCGCAACATTTTCGAACACTTTTTCGAGCATAAGTCGCTGAATTTTTGAAATTCCAACCTAAATCCGAGTATTTACGTCTTACAGATCTCGTGAACGTCTTTCGTAAATGCGTCTCTTAAGGTGTCCTCGCTAAAAAAAAAAATGCGTAACTTTGATTTCATTTCGAAGCCGTCTGTTCGCATTGTCCTGATCGATTCGTGCCAACAAACACATTCCACGTAAACGCGCGCTCCTTCCCGTTAGAGGATGCTATGATAAATAAAACTGGACAAAAACGAAGTTCTCGTATGTACAGTTTTGCGTTGTAGCAGTGTTGCGCTATTCGAAAAACAAAAGTGTCCAACTTTTTTGGGTCACTCTATATATTCGTATATATGTATATACATATATATTTTTGAATTTTTGTCGCAATATACGAAACAAATAATGTTTACTCGTTCGGTGTATATTTTAAGATAGTTAACGCATTTTAAGTCGTCGTACATTACTCTACGTGTTAAAAACCTGGACTTATTAGGAAAAAATCATGCGTTCGCTTGAAACATTTCCAGAGTCGTCTTTGTTCATATGACTAACAGGCTCGGATCTAGGTATCCTGGAGTTATAAAAGGAGCGCCCTTGAGTGATAAATAATAAGTTAACGAATAAAAACTTATTTTTTATACAAAATACAGGTTGTGCACGTAATTACGAAATAATAAAAACTAATATAAAAAAATAATATAAATTAATTATAAAATAATAGAAAACTAATTTTATGGTATTTTATTAATTTTTTTTCGGTAATTTTATTTTACAAGTTGGTTTTTTTTTTCGAAATCAATTATTAAAATTGATCGACGGAAATGTTATGTAAAATATCAGAATAAACATTATTGCAAAATAATTTAATCGCTCATTTAGCATTGTACTTCTCATTTCATTTTTCAAATTTTTTAATGCAAACGATAACCGCTCACCAGTACAATTAATTACCGTCGTGCACGAATAAGTTCGAAAACATATTTCGAAATTAGGGAATGTAAAAATTAGATAATCTTACATAGTGGCATCTGGCCTATGTTCATCGCACAAGACAGGTGTTCCCTGTCCGCAAAGGTCACAATCGTTTGACTCATTCTTATATATCCTCCTACTTGTTCATCCTGCAATGTTCAAATCACTATAGCTCATTACTCCACCGTTCGCTGTATAACTCTATTCGCTCTTCATTGCAGTTTCCTAACTTAATGAAATACTTTTACCTAAAAATGAAATTACTCTTTTTCCACGTTTGCGCTAAATTATCTTCACACCTATAATAAAAGGGGATGATAGACGCCGTGCTTTTAGCCTTCAGTACATGGTACGGAGGATTAAAAATATATATATTTTTTATTTTTGGTAAAACTTCTACACTCCTTATTTCTTTAATGTACTGTTTGAATTACAAAAATTCAGAGGTTAAACACATTTTTTAGATAAATATCATAAATAATGGAAATGATATCGCAGTTTCCTTCAATTTCGATGTCGCTCATTTTATGAATGTTAGTAAAAAAATTTAAATTTTTGTTTATTTTATACTTCTTTGCGCTTTTGAATATATTATAACACAATCTAATGTAGGATAAAATATTTTAATAAATTAGTTTATTCGTCAAAGTAGTATTTTCGGATGGTCCTTCAAATCGTGTTAATTTTATATTTCGTTTTCGTCATGTACGAATATTTTTAGGAATTAATTCAACATCTGCCTCGCTGCTTGCTTTACTCGAATAATCGTCAAATTTCGCTCGCTTTTATGAATTTTTCCAAAAATTTAAGTAAACCTGAAGCAACGTTCAAACTAATTCAATTTTTTTTTAAATTATTTATACTTTTATGAATTCCAGACAAAATATCGCTAGAAAAAATTATTAAAAAATATTTATAAAATTTTGCAATTTGTCATAGTGACTTTAACATTCCTTGTGTGGTTTATTGCAATATTGCATATCGAAATAAATTTTCTAAAACGTCGAGAATTTCATCATTACAATCGAATTAACTGCATTAATTCGGACTGACCATTGATTACTGACAAAACCTTTTATTTTTGCCGTTTTAAAATAGTTCGGCTTCTTGAAATTAAAATTATTAATAATTATTTAACGAAATTTAATTTGACTCCTATTTCGACAATATTACTTTTCTTAACAATGTTAGAAATGAAAGAGCACAGTGTATATTTATTTTCTGAATGAAACTATTCTTTTGTAAATAAAATCAAACGGTTGTATTTTATTATTCAAAAAATTTTTTTCAGATAAGGGCCCCACGTTATTTCGGCCTGCTGGTCTTGAAACACGACTCTGACCAGCGTGTATTTACGTGTCCATTGGCAAAATCATGCGACAGACGGCGATATTTTACAGCCGGCATTTCTTCGGACAAATATTAAAAGACCGTGAAATATATCTGAAAAAGTGGGAGAAACTAGCCGTGAAAATATACAGTTACAAATGGCTGTTCCCACTACTAAACAGCTCAGACCGTTGCACTAAGAAAAATAACGTAACCGCCTATTCAGCACAGTAGTGAACTTCATCGGCTCCTTGGGGTATCTAGCGAGGAATGTGCTGCGAGAATCGATCTACTTATATATAGACGACGTAATCTATTTGAAATTATATTTAAATCAAATGGCAGAAAGAAAAATTGTTAAGAATGGAAAAGAAACACTTTAAAAATATTAGAAAATATAATAAAAGTAACAACACAAAAAGACAAAACATTCGAATTTTTGTACTTATATAATTATATACTACACGTCATCGAAGTAAATAAATAAATCAGAATTAGAATAAAAGAAAACCGTCTGTACAATGATTTTAAAAAAATAAATTAACAACAAGAAAGTATCTAAATTAATTTAAAATAAAAACACCACAAAACTTTTCGCGTATATATGGATCTAATATAAAAAATCAAAATATACAGAATTCATAAAAATATAAAATGAAAAAACGAAAAAATAAAATAAAAATATAAAATTGCTGATTTTTCGATTGCGTTGTTTACTAAATTCACGATCAGATTCGTTTATAAACAAATCTGTTTTTTTCACTTTGCTATGTTTGCAATATCGTGTAGGTATTTTCTTATATTTTATTTTCTATTTTCTTACATTTTATTTTCTATTTTCTTACATTTTATTTTCTATTTTCTTACATTTTATTTTCTATTTTCTTTTTTTCTTTTATATTTTTAACAAATTGCGGATCTTTTTATATTTTATTTTTTTATATTTTTATATTTTTATATTTTTATATTTTATTTTTTTATGTTCACTTTATCACGGTTTAATAGCCGAAAAACTTTGTGATCTTTTTATATATAAATTGAGTGATTTGAACTAGTTTCTTGTAGTTTATTTAGAACAAAACAATATGATGAAAAAAAATCGGTACAATGGCCAGTAATTTAAAAATATTAGAAAACAAAATAAAACTTATGTCAATCAATTTTAGAATTCAATAAACTATTATACACTCAAGGGATGATGCATTACGGCCAACCAGGCTTGCGGTGGATGGTAATCTTGCTATCCATCGAAATTTTTAGGATGTTTCAGTAGTACTTAAATATAGATGCTTGAATAATCCGTTGTTTACATTTATGTTCCACCATCAGTCTCATCCACTTGCCCCCCGTTTTAGAAAAGTGCGTACAATTATCAGTTACAACTAATTTTTGACATCTGCCGTATTTGATACTCGCCGAATGTTTTTTAATTTTAGTTGACAATTTTCTTCCTGTCTGTCCAATACAAACTGTCATTTTATAGATTTCTTGGTTCTTCATACGAATTGTATGTTTTATTTTCAGAAATGTATCGCGTAATGCGCCGACAAGTTCATAAAACAGTCGAAAACCTAATTTTTAAAAATCCTTTCTATTCTACGGACAACGCCTTTTATATATAAATGTTATTCCATTGTTGGCGTTTTTCTCAATAATGTTAAAACTGAATTCTTAGCTTGTTTAATATTTCTTTTGTTATGCCCATTAGGTCGAAGCGTATTTTTAAACAAGTTCAATTCCGTCTTTTGGACAGTATTTTCACGGATTATTAAAGCTCGAAAGAAAAGCGCTTGCGCTAGAACTATCCATCGAGGTGCAACATAATGTGACCGGAAAATCAAGTATATATTTATGTGGTTTGGTTTTCAATAAATATTGTAGAAAAAAGGATTTGTTTTCTTGCTGCGCTACAATGCGCCTGCTCACACTGCAGACATAAGAATTTTTCACCATTCACGCCAGATGTCAACCCCGATAATTATGAAGATAGAGTCGAAAGGTGACTGTTTTGTTCCTGTAACTAGCACATTGAAACCAATTCTGAAGGATAATTTCTCCAAAACCGTGAGAAAGATGGAAGAATGTAGATTACTTTGAATCCTATTTCAGTCATCCTTTAAGGAGAAAGAACGCCCGTTTTGCGTGGAACGTTATTTTCGGCGTGAATCGATCATGACAGCGCAAAGAAAGTTTCGAAAATAATTCCAAGTTACGCGATATTTTTCTGTTTTGTGGGAATACCTTAAGAGCCGCGTTTACGAAACGCGTCCACGAGATCTGGAAGACCTGAAAACTCGGATTTCTGAAGAAATTTCAAAAATTCAGCGACCAACGTTCGAAAAAGTAGTCGAGTTGTAAAGACCGAATGAACGTATTGAACGATATTATGATCCGTTTATAATTGCAAGCTAATCTCTCGTTTTCATATTTTTAAATAAAATTTCGTTCAAAAATTTTGGCCCGGTAGTTTCTGAGTTATTCAAAAAATAACAAAACCATCCGTCTTCTCTTGGTCACCATATATTTTCAATTACTACTTTTATATATATATACTAGCAAACCCGGCGAACTCCGTTTCGCCACCAGATGGCTTCGTTTTATGTAACATTTCGTTTGGTGATTAAAAGATAAAAAAAATTTTTTTTTTTGTTTTATATTTGAAAAAGAAAAATTTTATTTCATTTTACAACAGTAATGAATTCATTTCGATTACAAAAATGAAGTGTTATTTAGTTGAACTTCTCTAAGTAAATGAAAGTGAATCCAAAGTAAATACTGAATCGAAGCGTTATACGTGTCCGCAATTTTCGGTTTGGGTTTCAAATTTTTTTCGCGGTTTTTTCATTTTATCCTATAAATCTTATATAGTAACGACAAATTATAAAATCGGAATCGTTTAAAAATGCTTATGTCGCTCGCTATGCCTTGCCAAAGGTAGCAGATCATCGATTTTCGAAAATTCGTAGCTCGACAACTATCGATCGTAACGAAAAACGGTTTTCTGTTTCGAATTCGTCATTTTAATATCTATCGTATCCGTATCGATTTTAACGGAATTTTTCCAAAATCGAAATTTTAATGAGTCACCCCCATACCCCTTTAATTTTTTTTTTTTAATTTCGACGATGACTCGGTTCAATAGATTTCTTTACGACGATCGAATTAGGTAATAACAATTTTTTTCGTATCTCTAAACGTAAGCGATTTATAGTCGATAACAAATTCGCTATATAAATATATATATATACAGATATATTATATAATTAACATTGGCCCGTGCTAAATGCATTGTAGATACGGCCGTCCAAAAATCGCCGGCAGAATTTTTAAAAATCGAAAATGAAATTTTCAACTCGCGATTTCTCGTTACCGGTTAATTTTTAAAACATTTACAATATGACATAAATTATAGATCTCCGCGTCTACTTTCTATTGAGCCCAATCCGAACCCCTCATCTATCATTGGGGCCGCAAAAAGGGCCCAAAACCCCAAAACCCTTTATGCCCAATTTTCTCGGCGACTATTCGATATAAAAATACGGCAATAACATTGTTAGACACGTATTTTAATGACAAATAACTTTTGTTTAAATAAATTTTCGAAATTTCGAATCGTTCTCGAATTATTGCGAAAAAATCGAAATTTTTAAAAAAATGCTAGGTACACACCCCTTTCGAAATTTTCGGTTTGGGTTTGAAATGTTTTTTCGCGGTTTTTTCGCTTGATCCTATAGATCTTATATATAAATGACAAATTATAAAATCGGAATCGTTTAAAAATGTTTACGTCGCTCGCTACGCCTCGCCAAAGGTGGCAGGTCATCGTGTATGTAAAAAAAGATTTTCCCGCTTTTCTGTTGAAATTTTTCCTGAATTTTCTTTGCTATAAACCTCACGGAGCCCGAGACCTTTCTAACGAATGCAAAACCGTGGAAATCGGTTCGTGCGTTCTGGAGTTATAGCGTCAGGAAGGAAAACCCGACTTATTTTTATATAGTAGATATATATATATGTGTGTGTGTGTGTTGAAAATAATTGGTGACAGGCATCCGTGTCTAACTTCATTTTTTCACATTAGGCTGTTATCTTACTATTTATTACTACTCGCTGATTCTTGTATAGTTTAAATCGTCTATCCCTATAATATATGTGTAAATCTTCTGAGATCTTAAATAGTGTATTCCAATTTTAAATTATCGAACTTCCTTTTAATATATATATATATATATATAAAAGCTATATACATATACAGTTTTTATCTTCAACGTTTCCTCCATGATCAAGCCGTAATGACATTATGGCTTATGCGATGACATATTTAATGTTCTACGTTCTTCCCGCATTTTACTATTATATTTTTTAACAATTGCCACCGTGCTATCATTCGTAAAGTCTATGGAAATATTTCTTTTTTTTCGTATATTTCCTTCATAAGTATATACATTATATAACAACCGATTTTCCCGTGGCCGGATAGAATATCGTCGTCCGCTTATTTGTCCTGCACCGAAATCGGCGGAGAAGAAATATGACGAAGTTAAATTTTTCATTTCGAATTACGAATGTAGTTTCAAAAATAAACGTGCGTGTGACTAACATCGATAGGTGAAAGGGGGCGTAGGTAGAGCGAAAAAAAACTCAAATTCGTTTAGTTCCAACAAAAAAAAATTCAAGCATTTTTCATTTGAGTAGTCGGAACGAACGGTTGAAGAAAAAAAAAAAAAAAGATTGCCTAACTATCGTAAATAGTACGAATCACAACGGGACGGAATAATGACCAATTCTGAGAAGAAACTAGAAGTCATTTTTCTCCGTCCGTGCGTTGACGATAATGATGGCAATGACGATGATGACGAACGCATTAATGTAACCCTCCCGGCTTTGGTGGGTTTCAAAATTGAGAGATTAGTCGACGAACGGTAATTTCGTCCTAAGAAAAGAAACCCACGCTATCTAATACAATTTTATTCGGGCACTATTAAAAAAATGATTTAAAAAAATGGTAAAAAAATGTAAAAATATTCGAACTGGAATAAGAAAGAAAACTGAGTAGGAATCGAATATTCTAAAGCGAATACTTATATACACACGTCAGGATGGTATATTTATAAAATGCGATACTTCGATAAGTATGGCCGTTAATTTTATTTTAGCATCAGTTCTTTTTTCCAACTTATTTTCGCGCGTCTAAAAATAATTCGGCTCTAAACTAAAATATTACATACGAATTTGAATAACAAAAGTGAGGCATTTATTTCGAATACCAACACGTTTATTAGCGACTCATTTTAGTCAAGAAGTGGAGTTCGCGAAAAATTGGTTAATACACGTATCATCCGTTCCTCGAGTTAACCATATTAAATACCTCGGTTTGAAGTCGACGTATTAGTAATAAAATTAGGGATGTGCGGAAAAGAAATGGTCTCTGCTTAATTGCCGAAAGACAGCCAAAGGTATCGGTTGAAAACAAACTATTATTGTACAACTCGGTCATAAAACCGATTTGTACTTATCGAACTATATGGCACTTCTCTAATCCGGCGCTTACAGTCGATGGAATCAAAAATCTTACGTCGAGTTATAGACGCTCCTTTTCAAAGCAGTCTGTACGTTCCGACTTGCGAATACACTAACTGTTTCGGAAGTAGCCAAAAAATGATACGAGTTCTTTTTCAGCAGATTAAAAAAATGCCGATAATCCAGCTATTCTACAACTGAGTGACATACCATTCATCGCGTCAGTTGCAGAGAAACCGGCCAAGAGAAGACAGTCTCTTAAAACTTCTTCCGCCTCTCATTTGTCCTATGTAAGTTGTGCTCACCATCAGCAGTATCTGATTCTTTCCTGTTCGTTCATCAGATTTACTTATTGCACTACGTGCAGATTCTAAATAAATTTAAAGAAAAAAACAACACGTATTTGCGAGGTTAGAAAGATATAAGAAATACGATATTAACCGTTAAAAAAAATAATAATAATTAAAATCCGTAAATTTTTATGTATATAAAAAGTCGTCGAAGCTCAATCCTAAGACATATAAAAAGAAATATACAATATTTATTGAAATTTCCCGATCATAATGAGACAAACGTTCCTACTCCTCCAACATCAGCTGGTGAAGTCAAAAAAAAAACCATGAAAATTTGTGGGTTGTGTTCATAAAAAAAAAAAAAAAAAGTATGACGAAAACAGCTCCAAATGTAATACGTCAATTTGTGGAGAACATACAGTAAACTTCTTGTTAGTCCTATAAAGAAATAATATGAAAATATATACAATTTATAAAAAAAATAATTAATAAAACAAAATATAAGCAAATTAATTTAGATATAAAATATTACAAAAAAAAAACAAAACAAAAATAATAATATATCGAAGTAAAAAGAAAAGATTATAAAATAATCCGATAGCGCGATGAACAAATCGGCCATGTAAAATTTATACGTAAACGATTATAGTGTAAATAAGCAGAAATTATTCACGAATTCATTCAATACAATCGGAAGTACCTCAAGGCAGTGTACTCGGACCAACACTGTACCAGCTCTATACATACGACTTTCCAGTTAACGAAAATACAGACACAGCTATGTTTGCCGATGACAATTCTCTGGACTCATCGTGATAATAATTTAGCGGCCGAACAACTACAAAACCGTCTACTACACGTAGAAAGGTGGTTTAGACTGTGGAAATTCAATATTAACGAATCAAAATGCAAGCAAGTTTTATTTACTTTAAATAAAAGCAAAAATTTACCGATTAAGTTATTTCCGAATCGTGTAACGTAAAATATCTTGGATTACACCTTGATAAACGGCTTACCTGGAAAAATCATGTTATTGCTAAACGTAAACAGCTCAGCATTACATACCGAAATATTTATTGGCTATTGGCTGATGGGCAAATATTCAACACTGTCGTATGAAAATAAAGTATTACTATATAAAACAGTCTTGAAGCCAATCTGGTGATATGGTATCCACATCTGGGGTACAACGAGTAGTAACTCTAATTTAGACATAGTACAAAAATTTCAATCTCAAATATTGCGGAATATCGAGTCAGCGCCATGGTATGTCCACAATGACGACATACACAAGGATCTCCGTATACCGTCTGTTAAAGAGGTAGTCAAAAGCTGCGCTGGAAGATACTCGCATCGATTTCAAACCCACACCAATCCACTAGCAGTCAATGTTCTACGTAACGGCGTGCAATTCCAACGACTGAAGAGACGCAGTCAGATCGAATTTGGAAATCGACCGTAGCGATCAACTAGTTTATATATTATATATCATTTATTATATTATTTTGTATAATAATACTAAGATAAATTAAGGGATACGACCGTTGGGAAGAGTCCCGTTATAGCTTTTAAACAGATCAGTGCTGCCTATTGTTCAACCGAACAGATTGCACGCATCTTTAAGCTTTAAAAAAAAAACAAAAAAAAACTTCCTATTTGAAAAATCGATTATATACTTCTCAAAGTAAAGTTCTTCATTAAAATTTATCATCGAATTTAATCAATTATTTTTATTTCTTCCATTATTTCCATTATTTCCATTATTTCCATTATTTCCATTATTTCCATAGTAGTTTTATTTTTTTTTTCGTAATATTTTTCTCTATGTAAACTTTTATAATTTCGGTTATACTATTATCGATTTTCTGTTTTAATTCTTACAATGTTTTTAGCGAATAACGATTTATTGTATAAATTTAGGAAGTTAGCACCGATGTATTGTGCGATTATCTCGTGTCTGTCGAGTTTATTATCTCTCTCTATTGTTTATTTTATTTTATCGCGACGTTATTGGCTAATACGCGCAACCAGATATCTGAAAGTATAACACCGCCGTCCGTAAGGGCGTTTATCTTAATAATAATTACACCGGCTGTGTATTATCACGGATGGTACTATACACACAATGAACGAACCTCACGCATATGTCTAATAATAATACTGTAACGTTTTCATGTCCGACAGACGATCAACGGATGATTTTCGACCATACGGAATGGAGAACTATTCATCAGCTCTATCGAACTACGTCAAACGTCAACGGTCCGGAAAACATTATCACAGCCTCGAATGTTAGCCGAAAAGTTTTTATCGTATTCTCCTCAAATGCTGAACTTGTCAATAACTTTTTCGCAATAATAATTCAACGCCTAGTTAAAGCAAGGAGATTAAAACCTACTTCCGACAAAATTGTTTTAGTTATTGCTTACAATGTATTACAACAAACCTTCTTTGGGCGTGAATTTAAACTATATCTTTTTGCTATCCACCAGAACTTTGGAATCTACTAAAAAGAAATTACCAGAAATTACAGTCCAAAGACAACTATCGAGTTCGTCAACATCGAATTAATTACAAAATCGCAACCGGATCCTGATTCAAACAAAATTATAACACATCTTTTAGCGCTGATATAAGAAAAAATACCGATAATCTGATAACACACCTCAAGCAATAACATCTGACGGCGAGAGTTCGTACGAAATTAATCAGAGTAATAAAAGTATAAATACGATTTTTTGAATCACTTCCATCCTCGCAGAAAACAAATATTCTATCACCTCTACTACTAATCTAGCTCTGTTTGTTAGACTCTCTAACGGTAGCGCAGGAATTTACAGATGATATACCAGCTCTTAGAAATATGTTACAAGAAACGTACAAAAGTTATAACATACACAAGTACTAAAAGTCGAATTTCTAAAACCTTTAAAAAAAAAAACGAATTAGCGCAACCAAACCAACTTCATATTAATTTGGTTCACGGGGTACGGACAAACGATCAACTTCAGTTATTAACTGGAATGTTTGCAGGAAACTCATCTTAAGGACTAGCGCAATTTTAAACGGAATGACTATTCGGTAATAATTAACAATAATCGAAGCAGTATACATGGGGTAGCGCTTAAAAAGTATATACACCACCGAGAAATTTATCTACAAATTAATCTACAATTTATTGCAGTTCGAGTTAAACTTAAATACTGCGTTACACAATACGTTGTGTTTATATACCACCTAATGAGGCCATTAATTTGGAGCTCTGGAGGGAAGTGATCATCTCTTTCCTTTAATGGAGTAACACAAAATTTACAACACTACACAGGTATCAACTACAAGCGCACTAATTGGGACAAATATAATCAATCCTGTACGTCACTCTTTAATCAAAGTTGCAGCAATAGTGAAGTTAATATCGAGCATTTTGCAATAAACTTAGTTAAGATGATACCTGCACACCATATTCCTTAGTTTATTTGTGATGTAAAAAAAGTATTAATCATATACGACTGACACTTTAATGTCAGTTTTTTTTTTTTTTTTTTTTTTTTTTTGGTTTCTAATAATTAAAAAATAATTTTGAGTGCATGGAATGGTTAGTATAATGGTCGAATACTGAAAGTTTCAAATGAAAACTAAGTATACGTTCAATATAAAAATATGTATGATAGACAATATGTCACTGACACTTTTTTTTTGACGTTTTGTTCCGTTTCCAAAAGAAATAGAAAAATTTTAAGTTGATCCCAGTGGTTCGAAAGTGATATTTTTCTAAGGCGGAGGAAAAATTAAAAATTAGCATGTTATCGCATTTTATAAAAAAAAAATAATATTGGCTAATGGACAATGTTAGTCACATATGATTGACACGGTGCGCAAAGTGTTAACCTGCAATACTGACGTGAAGTGGCCTAGATTTAAATTTATAAATATTTGGGATATATTTAGGGTATTCCTAAATATTTAATAAGGATAAAAGTAAATTTTTTACAAAAACCGTACCAATTTATCGATTTTTTTATTATTTTTCTTTCTGTATTTTGTATTTTACTCGGTAGAAACGATGAGGAACGAGAAGAGAAAAATTAACTGCGTCGTTAAATGACTCGCGAGTAGATAAATAATAAATTTACGTCTAATTAAGATACCATTATTATTTTGTTAACTTTTTTTCACTTTTAGAATATTTAACTAACCGCTTTCAAGTTATAAGTTTTAATTTTTAAAATTCAATCTTTATCGTTCCACTTCGGTATTGTTTTCATTTAGACAGAATTGACTTCTGGGTAGATTTTCGATAAATTTTAAATTCAAACTTTTAAAGAACCCTTAAAAATGAAAACCCTCTGGAGAATATTATACTTAATTATTCAGTAATTTTAGTATAGAAGATTATTTTTTGCGAATTATATATATATATATATATACGGTGACCCAGTGAGGTCGGACGGGTTTGTTGTTTCTTGAATAACTCAAAAACTACTCGACCGAAATTTTCGAATGAAATTTTATTTGAAAATAGAAAAACGAGGGATTAGCTTACAATAATTTGTCGGACACGATATCGTCCAGATGACCGCCATTTGCAACAATACATTCATTCGACCTTTACAATATTTTCGAAGACTTTTTCGAGTATAGGTCGCTGAATTTTCGAACTTCTGGTCTTCCAGATCTCGTGGACGTGTTTCGTAAACGCGGCTGTATCCCCGCAAAAAAAAAAAACGCGTAACTTTGAATTATTTTTGAAACTCTGTTTGCACTGTCGTGATCGATTCACGCCGAAATAACGTTCCACGCAAAATGCGCGCTCATTCTCGTTATAGCACGCTATGATAAATGAAACTGGACAAAAACGAATCTCTCCCGTGTGTACACTAAACGCGGAGCACGCGGTTTGCGTTGTAGCAGAGTTACCAACTGCTCTATCCGAAAAGTAAAAAAACGCCCGTGTTCTCTGCGACACCCTATATATCAAATAAATAACGAGAAATGAATTAAAAAATCTATAAACGTTTTTATAAAAATCGCAATGATTTTCGATTCATCTAGTGAACATGAAGTAAAAAAAATATATAAATATAAACAATATATAGAAAAAAATAATGTATAAAAATACCAATTTGTATATACAGTTTATAAAAATAAAATGGAAAATAGTTTGATGGCGAATGCGGTAAATAACATGATCTGCCTGTAAAAGATGTAAAATGTAAAAATCTAATTTTTAACAAAGTGAAAAATAGTATTTATAAAATATTCCGAAAATTTCCAATTTTATATAGTATACGCGATCTATCTTTCCCCATTATCATTAGAGTAACAGTTTTACTACGGCAACCGTTTTGTAGTTTACGATATGTTTCGAATTTCTGTTATTCTACTCTCCTCGACATGGACTTGTTATCTCACCTAAAAGTGGATCGGTATTTTTTTTACATAATTGCTGTAGATGAAAACAAAATATGTCAATACTACTAGCAGTTACCCACGGCTTCGCCTGTGTAATTACTTAAAAAAAAATATATAATATCGCTGTCTCTTTCTTGTATAACACGAACTCAACTATTCCAGAAAGAGCAATTTTAATACAACGATATTAGTATATATATATATATATATATATATATATATATACTAGTTGTACCCTGCGCGCGTTGCTACGCCACTAACTAAAATAAATTTGAAGGAAAGACATTACACAAATATTCAATTTATTTCGAGTCATTTTATTGATTTTGTTCATATCGAAAAAATTGTGACATTGCAGCGTTTCGTTTCAATTTGACATTTATTGAAATGCTATGGGATACACTGTTTTTCCATTTGGTGCGCAAACGAATAAATCAGAAGGTTTTCCGACGCGTGAGCAGCCCACATAGAGCTGCCCATGTGAAGAAGCATTAATCCACATACTTTAAACGATTGTCCTTGTGTCTTGTTGACAGAGTCCCACCGGGAACTGCAAACGTTTGAATTCGAATAGCATATCTGTCGGGATCATTGGGATACGTGGCATCACCTTTTGAATTTTCCAGTCAAAATTAACATTGTTCATCATATTCTTGACTGAGAGTCTGGTTCCGTTGCAAAGTCGTGGTGCATTTATGTTTCGAAGAAGAATGATGGGTACGCCAATTTTCAATGTAAAAACGTGCGGTGGCATGCCTGACAAATCAAGCGAATTCAAAAATTCAGTTGGATGTCTTGATTCACCACAGGATCGATGTACTTATATGTTGTCGTTTCGCCGGGTATTCCACTCCGAATGGTGAAGTTGATGATATTGACATCAATGTGTTTGGCCGCTAATATAACCCGCGTTGTTGTTCTGTGCAATGTTTGGGAAAACTTTTTGCACCAATTCGTCTATGCTTTCTGTGATCTGCCGGAAGTTCGCTGGCAAGGTGATACATTGCGTAGATTCATCAATTTGCATTCGCCCATTTCTAATATCCGTTAATAGTTACTTTTCCACTGGCGCAATACATTCCTTGCTTTTCGTTCTTAAATTCGAGGGCACTACAATACATGCAAATTTTATCCATTTTTCCAATGACGACACTTGGATGAATCATTATTACTGTTATAATGGAATGCACCAACTTTTAAATCAGCGTTCAGTGTTCGTCTTGATCGAGCTGTGCTTATTCGAACATTTTGCAGTCTTCTTTCCCGTTGTGTTCAGTTGTCTCAGACGAACGGGCCCGAGTAGTACGTATTCGATCTGTTTCTAACCTCACTTCTCGTTGTTCAGATGATTGAGACGAACGGGTCTCAGCGGCATGCACTCGAAGATTTTCCACCCTTAATGCTCGTTGCTCGTCTGATTCTGAGGCTCGTAACGCTCTTTTCTTCCATGCTTGAGGTGTAGATCGGACAATTACTTGTCGCTTTGGAAGCATAATTGTACCTAAACGACGTGAAAAATGGGTTTGAATTTATTAGATGTCAATCAGAAATCCGAATTTCACAATGTATCCAATCCAATTGAACCGGCTGTTCACACACGGATGAAAATGTTCATATTGACGGTGATCACCAATTCGCTAGCATTCGAGAATTATTGAAATCGATTATATCCTTAAAAAAAAACTGCACAGAAAATGCGTTAGGAACGTCAATCAGCAGTCAGATCCTTCACATACACATTCGATGATCTTCGTGAATTCACTGTAAAGAATGAATAAAATCAGCTCACGGAAACTACGAAAATTCAATTAGATTGAATTATTTATCTAAAATAATTTAACTCGCAACGAAATGCACAAAACTATTCGAAAAACGCTCCCAAATATAAAAATACGTACAATATTGTTCAATGTGAGTCGGACATGAATTTCACAACGAACATAAATTCTTACACTACATGCTGTTTTCGTTTCAATTCAACTGTCACGGTAATATGTGAAATTCATTGGAATGATATTGTCGCCATCTCAGTTGGTCGTACCAACTTAGAAACCTTCGTAGACTCATGCACAACACTTTGCTGAAGATCATCACATGATCAAATCCATAAATCCATAGTTTACGATTCTATGAAGGACATACTGACAAACATTCATTTGTAAATATATATATATATATATATATATATATATATATATATATATATATATATATATATATATAATGTTGATTTATTGGAGAGTAGTGATTTTATGAATTAACAAAACAAAATAAAATCAAAGTTAATCACTAAAAAATTTTTTATTACACAAATACAATAATATGATTAATTTTGATGAAGAATTAATTTTAAAATCGGTTTTATAACTACATGTTATTGTAAAAAATTTTTTATTTCTAGCTATTCAATGTATTGATATTTATAAAAGTTTTTTGGTAATATCTTCGGTTTATTTATAACATTTTTAACAATAGCTTGATAATGACTTAATAGTCGAAAAGCTTCGTGTACGTATTTGTGTAATAAAAAATTTTTTAGTGATTAACTTTGATTTTATTTTGTTTTGTCTATTATGTAGTCGACGACTATAACGTAAGAAAACGTGGTCTTAAAGGCGAGTGTTGGTAGTGGAGATTCATTATTTGGCAGAGATATCGCTGTCTCCTACTTTTTAGAAATGTTAAATTGTTGTAATTTCTGTCCTATTTGTGATATCAACGTGAAGCAAAGCTTAGAACGTGTCCGATAATATAGGGTGTAAGCTGTGTGCAATTTTGAGTTATATCGGAACAACCAAACAAAAATTTCATTGCAGTTTTATATATTAGTGTATATATATATATATATATATATATATATATATATATATATATATTACTATGCAGCTATTTGTCAAGATATTCAGATACATGCAGAAAAAAATGAACCCAGAGATTTATATAAAAAGATTGCTTTGATTACAAGAGAATTCAAGATGAGATGTTGGGCAATCCAAAACAAACAAGGATGTATTAAAACAGAAAAACTGGATATAGCAGAAGTCTGGAGGCAATACCGTCAGGAACTATACGATAATACATATACAGAGGAACCAATAATACCAAATCCGTTGTCCGAACTTGAACCGAATATACTTAAATCAGAAATAGAAGAGGCCATAAAATATTTAAAATTGAATAAAGCTACAGGTTGCGATGGAATACCGGCGGAAATAATTAAACAAATGGGTACTACAGGAATTAAGAAAATACACGAAATATGTGAAGAAATTTGGCGAACCGGAGATTGGCCACAAGAATGGTGTAAGACGGTCTACATACCTCTATTTAAGAAAGGACAAGTTACAAATTGCCAAAATTACAGAACTATTTTATTAATACCGCACACCAGTAAAATAATGCTACGAATTATAAATAATCGATTAGCGGAATTCTCATCCAGGCAGATTCCAGATGAGCAAGCAGGATTCGTAAAGGGAAAAGGAACTCGAGAACAAATTTTAAACATAAGACTGTTGATTTAAAAACCAGAGAACATAATATTCCGTTAGTGTTATGCTTTGTTGATTATTCAAAGGCATTCGACAATGTTCTTTGGGAAAAATTGTGGCTGCACTTATTGAAATGGGAATACCAAGGCATCTAGTGTATTTAATAAATCAACTATACGAACATAATATAAGCACAGTGCGTATTGAAGGCCATATAGAATCAAAATAATTTAAGACGAAAAAAGGTGTAAGACTAGGATGCGTCTTATCACCGGTACTTTTCAATTTATACGGTGAATATATTATGAGACAGGTTTTGAACGATTGCAGCGTTGGTGTTTCCATTGGTGGAAGAATCATTAATAACCTACGCTTTGCAGATGATACAACGCTTATAACCAGCTCAATTGATGACATGAGAATAATACTCGATCGACTAAATAAGATAAGTGCCAAATATGGATTAAATATAAATAAAGATAAAACAAAACTAATGGTGGTTGATCGGGGAAACTTAATACCGGAGGCTGAAACACAAATCGATGGTTACGAAACATTACACAAGTATATATATTTGGGATCCCTTATTGATGATAAAGGCACTTCAACGGATGAAATAAAAAGACGGATCCAGTTGGCTCGAAATGTCATGATCAAATTAAACAGAATATGGCGCGAAGCATCAATTACAAATGCGGTAAAAAAGAAATTAGTGCAGTGTTTGGTGTTTTCTGTATTCACATACGCGGCGGAAACATGGACGCTGAAAGCCAAAGATAGGCAACGTATCGATAATTTCGAAATGTGATTTGGAGGCGTATGTTACGAATACCCTGGACAGCAAAGCAAACAAACGTTTCTATATTACGCAAGCTCAACATTAAGCGTAGATTGTCCAGCGATGTTCTTTTCAGAATATTACGATTTTTCGGACATATCATGCGAAGCGATGACTCCATGCAACTGCAAACCGGATAAAATGGAGAAGAAAAATTGAATATATATATATATATATATATATATATATATATATATATATATATATATATATATATATATATATATATATATTTACAAAGAAACAAACCGTAAATATGTAAATATGAAAATATTGCTGAAAAGATGGGTTCGCGACTATCCAACACACTTGCGCCTATACAGTTGGACCAACTGTATGCCATTTTCTTAATTTTAATGTTGATTACGAAGTTATCGATTCGAATCAATTCAACCGTTTTTATACGGAAAATAACTTTTGAATTAGTGTATTATGTTCGAAAAACCACGATTACATTTTTTTTTTTTAAACAGCCCATAGGACTATAACTATGATACAATCTTAGCTGGTTAGCTATAATTATCTATGTTTATGACATGGTTACTTAATAACTAACTACTAACTATTAAGTACGAACGGGTGTGGAGTACGTAATCCATTGGCTACGCATCCATTATCCGCATAACGGTATTTATATATTTACGTAACTAAATCTAGAGGTTGACGACGCCGAAGTCGCCGAGTTTCATGTTTGGTGTCGAGCAGTTGTCTTGCTTCCACGTTAACATGACTGTGCAGTCGCTGCCTGTGCGATTTCGCGAACTCCTTAATGACATCATTAAGGAACAGCACATGGAGATCGGAGTGAATATCGTCGTTACGCGAGTAGCGATATGCGTCGACTGTTGCACGTAAGATGGCATTTTGACGACGTTGTATCACGTTTCGATTAGTTGTGGCAGTACAGCCCCACATAGCAAGACCGTACGTCCAGATCGGCTTAATAATTTGCTTGTATAGCAGAAGTTTTGCACGACACATCCAGCTCGGATTGTCTTCCATTAACCAGTATAGCTGTCTTGTTCTATGCTTGATCTGCTGAGCTTTCATTTTGACATGGACTTTCCAGGATAACCGAGAGTCCAAATGCATGCCAAGATACTTGGCTGAGTTAGCCTGCGGAACAGGTAGGCTGGAATACATGTGATAGATGACGTGCAAATAGTTCAGCTTTTTCTGCATTGCTTCTAGCCCAGTTACCTGCTTTATCACGAATAGGAGGGATTCTAGCGACCGGTCGTTTGATCCTGCGTGTGGCTTTCCACAGAGAGTAGTCCTTGTTCGCATTAGGACTAAGGTTCTTGAGGTATGTAGTAAATGTTTTATGTTTTACTTCTTTAATAAGCCGCCTAAGCTGGTTATTGATCTTATTAAAGACATTCTTATCGTGTGGCGCACGTGTCGTATGCCACTGCCGTCTAGCTTTCCTTCGTTCAGCAATCTTATCACGGATTTCCGATGGATAAGTGATATCCTGATAAATATTATTTTTTGGTGCCGGTGTAGCAGCCTTAGCGGCCTCTCGAATTGCGTTAATGAAATCTGCAGATAGGGTTTCTATCTCATCCGGAGTTTTCAATCTAATTTTCAGGTCTATTCTCTGATCTAGTGCCTCGCGGAATCTATCCCAGTTTGTAGACGTGCTTGTGAGCAGTTTCCTCTGTTTTTGTATGACAGTTGTGCTAATGGTGAGTAGCACGGGTGTATGATCAGATGATAGATCGATTAAACTTTCAGCTAATGTATAATTAGCGGCGATCCCCTCCACTATGTAAAAATCTAGGAGGTCTGGTTTCTTCCGATGATCTGCAGGCCAATATGTTGGCGCACGTGTGGATGCAAAGCTGCACTGTGAACTTTGGATCGCTTGAAGCAACTCCTTGCCCTTAGTATGAGCAGGATGCTTCATGTTTAGCATTGAAATCGCCTCTAATAATAAATCGATTTCCAAAATTCTTTAAGAACCGCAAATACTGGTGTCGTTTTAGTATATGTTTCGGTGGAAAGTACGCTGCTACTATATTAAGTATCGCATTGTTCTGTGCTACTGCCACTGTTGTCGCCTGTACATGTTCTTCATTATATTCAGCTTCTTCGAAATGTTGAATATTCTGTTTGATGATAACTGCTGACCCTCCGTTTGCTGCACCGCCATCTGGATGAGGGGTGTGATATATAGAATATCCGTGTATTCTAGGACAGTTTTTAGTAGTGAAATGTGTCTCGGATATTAGCGCGATGTCTACTCGATAATCTGACAGGAAAGTCTCAAGCTCCTCAAGGCGGTTCTTGAGGTCATTTGCATTCCATGTAACTATTCTTAGAGAATCAATCATTTCTGATTCTTATTAGAACGTTTACGAACAGAATGATTATTTTCTGTCGCTTTCGTTTGTTCGAGCTTAGTCAGTCTACTAGACACTGTTGCTATCACACTGGTTAAATATCATTAAGACTAGGCTCTGACTGAGTTAATGTAGCTGTCGGTTTGTTGGTTTTCACAACTTCAGCAAAAGATGTGCCTGGTTGCACTTTTTTGGATTCTTTTTTCTCCTGCTGTATTCGCTGCACAGCCGACGACTTAGGCTTTCGTAGAGCCTTCTCTAAATCGCGGTATACTTGGCAGCCTCTGTAGTTTAATGTATGGTTCAGACCACAATTTGCACATTCAAATTTTTTTTCATTTTTCAATCATGCGGACCTGCGCACTTGAGACACCTTGTGGACCTGCGCACTTGAGACACCTTGTTGGACGATTGCAGTTATTTTTAGTGTGATTCCATCGTTGGCACCTTTTGCATTGAGGAATTGCAGTACTCTTATGTGGTGGCTCAACGATTACTTTGCTATGGACTATATGAGTAATTTCATAAGCAGTCTTATTATTTTCCTTGGGTTCAAGGTCAACATAAAATAAAGGGAATGTTTTCGGTTCCCTTCGTATTATTTTATTATTCTGATCCCGGAATTTGATTGTTTTTCGAATGTTTACCACTTTTCTCGGCATATGACCCATGTTGATAAGTTCCTGTTTTATCAGGTCAATATCAGTAGTCGGGTGTAATCCTCTTATCACCACCCTGTATGGTTTTTCAGCCTTTAAGTTGTATGTATGATATATAACTTTACTTTGTTTAAACGACTGTATGAGTGTACGGAAATGTTTGTCAGTTCTAGGGGCAACTAATATGTCGCCATTTGAGATTGCTTTGAAGGTTACTGCGTTCTCACCTAGAGCATTTGCCGTATCTTGGCTAAATTTATTATAGTCAATAATGCCGCTTACCGTAATCTTCGGCGGTAGTTTAGTTTTTTTAATTTTAGGAGGATTAGCTTCCCTTCCATTGTTTATTTGACCTCCAGTTATCCTGTTTACACAACTAGGAGGAATTTTTGATTTGCTATGTTTAACTTTATCGCAATACGTTTGCTTTGGTATCGTTGATGACGATGAAAATGAGCTGGCAGCTGAATTGTCACAGACATCTCAACCGGTTCTGATATCAGTGTACTTGCGAAACTACAAACTGATAATTAATAGTACTGTTTTCGTGTTGTTGTATACAAGCTACTTGACTTTTTTTGTAGTTCTAGCTTCAATGCTAGGTTTTCTTTACGGATACTTACAAGTTCCTCTCTGAGCTTATTATAGGCTTGGAGGAGATCATCATTTGTTGCCATTGAAGACTGTGTTAAGCTAAGTTTCTTGTTAAGACATGGATCATTTGCACAATTGGTTTCTGATAACTGCCTTTTAATAGAGAAATTATTTCCCGTTTCGGTTATTACTACAGGTTGAACAGCCGTATCACTATTCCCGCTGCAAGTAACTGCTGCTCATTTATCGGCGATGATGATCGAGATAGAGGTGGTGTGCGTTGCATAATACGTATTCTAATTTATTTCGATACGAAAGGATTTTTATATACATCCTAATTATAAAACACCTACACACATATTATGCTTAATATTACGAGTACGCTTATTATATAAGTTATAACTAGGGTAGATTAAATAAGTGAAATAAAATAAATGGTTTTCTGCCACCCGCTGAGACGTATTCCACGGTGGTACAGACACGAATATAACTATGGAAATTACGCGCGTGTATGTGTACGTGCGTTGAAAACCGACGACGAGATTACGAGGAGATAAAAAGACGAGTTAATAAAATATGAAACAATCTCACCGATTTTTATGGAAACAAATCGTCATAAATAAAAAAGCCGGTGATGGATACTTCGAAAAACGGATTTCTAAATCACAAAGACCGTTTAAAACTGCACAGTTTACGTACAATTTTAAATGTAAAATCACTTTTTGCACTGCGTGGAAATAAACGAGAGCAAAACGACTACTTAACATACGCGCGAACAAGCACATAACAATATTTAACGATTACATGGAAAAATTGAAGGCGAGCAAATTTTTTTCTTTCGGAAAAAGAAAGCGATAAACGTACATTGAACATTGAAGCGAGTAATTTTGAAATTTTCCTAGTACGACGAATTAGGAAAACGAAGATGAAACGGTTTAAAGAGCTATTCAAATCGGGCTTCAAGTAATATTTTAATAAATCGCGGTATTTTTCAAGATAAACACGAATTAAGCCGGCTAATGTCGTACAGACTTGAAAATTAATCGATTTCAAGTCCGCTATTCGAGCACGTATATATGTCCGGATGATGTGCTATTTTCATTTTTGCAGACAACCGCGAAAGAGATATATATAGACCATCCATTGTAACCGTGGATTTTGGTCATTTATTACCGCGAAAATGTTAATTCGAACGAAAACAGGCCCTTTTGTATTATATACGTACGTACAACAGCCATGATACAGATGCTTGAACTCGAATAAACCAACGAGAATACCTAAGGATTAAACGTATAACATTTATACATTATGAGTATATATATATATATATATATGTGTGTGGCGTTATATTGTGTATAGGAACTAAATCTAGTGTATATTTGTAAATTTGCGGACATATACGTGTATTTGCATGTATACATATTAGTGTGTGTTTGCATATATGTGTGTGTTATGTGTCGCGTTATATTGGGTATACGAAATAAATCTAGTGTATATTTATAAATCTGTATGCATGGGGTATATATATATATATACGTTGTGTTTATATGTAATGCGTGCGTGTGTGCATCAGCACGAGGAATTGAACCAGCCCTGTGTATTGATGACGTAATATCACATCCCGATCTTCAAATCTCAGTTCGGAACGGTATACTCCTAATTTCGCCACTTACGTTCTCTTATCATTGAGCATAATGAGTTATGATACTGAACCGATGTGTTTTCCCTCGTTAGATTAATGAACCCGAGATTGTTCCTGTTCAATTTCGCTATTTTCTAATTATTCTTTTCCTTTATATATATATATATATATATATATATATATATATATATATATATATATGTATGTATGTGTGCGTGTAAAATATACAAAAAATAAAACAATCTAAAAATCGAATAAATAACTGAAACAAAAAGCTCGACACGTTATCTTTAAGATACATAGAGATAATATTATTTTACACCATCTACTCGATGTGTAGGCAATTTACCCTGTTCATAGCAACTTTCCGTTAATTTAAACAGCTCCCTTATGATTTCTTCATCAATTGCCTACAGATTTTAAAAACACGGCAAGAGTAGCAATACCAAAAAAAATGAACACAAAGGAATGCTCCGATTATAGGACAATAGGTTTGATACCACATGTATCAAAAATAATTATTAAAATTGTATTGAATAGAATAAAACGAAGAATAGAAGAAAAACTAAGCCACGATCAGTTCGGATTTAGAAAAGAAAGAGGTACTCGAGAAGCTATATTGGCATTAAGATTAACCATCGAGAAAAAAATGGAAATTTGTGAAGGGATATGCATTCGTAGATATAGAAAAGGCGTTTGATTGTGTGGATGTATTATTCGCAAAACTAGAAGAAATAGGATTAGATTACAAAGATAGAAAAATAATATGGGAGTTATAGAAAGTGCAATCGGCGGAAATAAAAATCGGTAATTCGAAAGAAAAAGTAAAAATACAAAATAAGACAAGCTAATTATCACCGATACTTTTTAACCGGGTACTAGAAGAACCGATACAAAAAATGAAAGATGATGGGCGTAAAAATAAATGCACAACAGATACATTGTATAAGATTTGCAGACGATATTGCATTGTTGGCCGACAATGAACAACAACTGCAACAACAAATAACAATATTGCGGAAATACTTAAAGCAAATAAATTTAAACATAAACAAAAATAAAACAAAAGTTCTAGTAGCATCAAAATATGAAAAAAAGATAATGTTAGAAAACAAGATGTTAGAACAAGTAGAACAGTTTAAATATTTGGGTAGTATAATAACGAGCACAGGAAGAAGTGATAAAGAAATAAAAACAAGAATTAGCCAAACAAGCGTTTGGGAAAAAGAGAGATTTATTTAATAAAAACATGAAAATAGAATTACGGAAAAAACTTTTGAAAACATATATATGGAATATATTATTATATGGTTCAGAAACGTGGGTGTTAACACAAAATTTAATGTGGAGTTGGCGCCGCATGATGAAGATATCATGAACACAGAAGAAAAGAAACTCCGAGATTTTGGGAATGGTAAATGAAAAAAGGAAACTAATAGGAACAATACAGCAAAGACGCGAAAGACTTCTAGGGCACATGCTGCGGCATAATGATGACGGTCATAATCGAAGGAAAATTGGAAGGAAGAAGAAGAAGGGATGATGACTCGATGTGTGAACCTTGTCGGCGTTCATCGATTAAAAAATAAATAAATAACAACATTTACTTCCAAAAAATACATTTATTAATTTTATTAATTAATTTATTCGTTTATTTCCGTATATTGTAACTCGCGAGAACACAATATTCTGATTCCAGTAGAAGAAGATGAAGAGGAAGCATGTTTATTGTTTACATTATAAAACTATTAATACCGAGTACACAAAATTTACCTTGGAAATAAATGAAATCAGAAATGTTAAAATTCACCATAAAAAAAATTAATAAAAAATTTTAACGATATTATGTTTTATCTTGCGGTTAGATTGGATCGAAATTTTTACAAGAAATCGGTAGTACGAAATCTATCGAACGTAATGAAATAGTAATAGGTCACTTTTATGTTTAGGATTAATCTACTTTCAGATATGTTTTTGTGTTCGTGCTAACGGACCACCTAGACTCGGTGTAGCGTCGATTACTAGTCGGATTACTGGACAAGACGCAATCGTTTCTTTCTATAATGTTAGAGATTGTCTTGGTATAATTATTATTGGAGTAGTTTCTCCCTTATCCGATGCAGTATATCTGTCGATTAAAGTTTCCAATCTACATCCGTGTCAATCCACATGATTTTCACCTGTAGTCGGTACTAAAACCTCTTTCAGGGTACGTACATCGTGCAACTCGCTATAACTGTAAACGGCTATTTTCTGTACATAATTCCAAAAGCGTATTTCCCTATTATTCCTCTTTCCCGGTTGATATTTATTTGTCGGGATTTTTGCAAAAAACTTTGTTCCAGCAGACGACTACCCTGAACTGCGTATCTGGAGACTAGTTCTTTTTATTATGTGTTCATTAATTCGCTAGGGCCTATCCTGTAATATACAGCGGACATACCGGTATTACAGGATACAACAATTGCAATGTTCGCCTGACGATAGAGCAATATTATCGATCAATCATTCTCAGGCTGTGGCGAATGACAAACTGCAGCATGCTCCGGATCCGCATAACCGAATGGACGAAGGATTGGAAAAATTCAACTAATTCACTTTCTCTATACGCAATCGTGATTCTCGTTACATGGTCCATATAAACAGTCAGCAAGTTCCAGTTGCAAATTCTGCGAAATACTTAGGAATGTATCTGGACACAAAATTAACTTGGAGAACCCATATTGATCATAAAGCTGTCCAAATAAGAGAAAAAATACTGGCTCGTTGGATGGCACTCTAAAATGAAGCTGGAGAATAAATTGTTAATATATAACACCGTCATACGTCCTATATGGAAATATAAAAATATGGGGATATAATAAAGCATCGAATCGTAAAATAATCCAGACAGCTTAGAATAAATCGAACTCCATGTAGATTTACAGATCAAATGGGTCAACGAAGTAATACAGGATTATGCTGACCAACACCACAGAAGACTTCATCGTCATCCAAATCCGGAGGCCTTGGCACTTTTGCCCACACTTAAGAAGGCTTAAACGTTTCAAACCTCCTGACTTTGTTACTATGTAATCTACGTAACAGAGCTTAACCAAAGGGGTTAAACCTCTATGTTGAATAATCATGATTGCTGCTTATTTAAACTAAAGTTTAAGATTGCAGAAAGGAAGTAGCTGTCCTTTCTTGAAGCTACATTTAAAAAAAAAAAAATTAATCCGCTTCATTTATTAATTCGAGCAAATTACTAGATTATTATTTAAAAATACAAATGGTCGCTCGTTTTGAACGTGATAATTTTTCCCACAGTTTATTACCACTTTATTCGAATATTCGGTATATTTCGATCATATTTTCCAGGAGAAAATTCGGTTTTACATTATTCCGTAGGCAATATATTTACATTTCGATTCGTGTTAGGCTTTTTCGAGATTATTACTCGTTATATAGATACCGATTTTTTTTCCCGCGATATAAATCTCAATCACCCACACACCGAAAGAGAAGCATGAGAACACGCGATTTCGGATTTAATATACTCACTTTGTTTTAAGATTTTGTAGACTCGCTTCGACCCTTTTGGTTGTACCGTTCGACATTGCTCGTTGGAAACATGTCAAGGCGGAATTTTCAAATATCGGCCTACTACTAAAAAACGAAGTAGTTAAAAAGGTAATTTGAAGTTCCTAATATTATAATGCGCATATGCAGTGAGTAATACATGCACATATATGTGTTTGAAATGTATCACGGTGACCTGGTTCAAAGTTCACATTACCATATCAGAGAGATTACCTACGGCGGCTTCTGATTCATTATCTTACCAATAAGATTTCTTCTTGCAGGTTTCATGAAAAGTTCGAGATAGAGTTCGTATAAATAAAACCATTTTTGATGATGTTCGATTCATTCATTTTATTTTTCATTTATGTGTATTGTATATATAGGAGCGTTCGTCTTTTGTTTTACCATAATTTTTGTACATTTCGGTAAAAATTGATTGTTCTGTGCGCGGTAGTTAAATTCACTTTTAAATTTTATTCGGCTGGATTCTACTAGCATTATTTTTACGTTAAAGATTTTCGTACAATATGTATGTACACGTGTTATATATAAAATTCTACATTTGCCAGGTGATAAGATATATTTCCTATATATTTTTTTTTTTTATCACAAATTGCTTTTCATTTTTCAATTTTTCTTTACTATCTTGAGGATGTACGGTACATTAAACACTATATATATATATATAAGTACACATATTTATATATACGTGTGTGTGTGTTTGTGTGAAATACCAGGATATACCAGTTGTTTTTCCTTTTATTATTTTTTTTTTTTAGTTTGTTTACAATAAAATTTTCCGTCATAAGCCGAAGTGAAAAATCATTTTCGTCCGAATTTTGAACTTAAAGTAGGTCGTATATATAATCCGATTCTGCTAAACATGTTCCACACGAATGTTGCAATTAAATAACGTTCAGTTTAACTTTTCAGAGCCCATTCGGCGGCTATACTCGTCAAGCGGAATAAAACATCTCGTGAGCAGCTTGTTCGCGTATTAAACGTTGTTACGAAATCATTACCGACCGTTTATAAATCGTTTAAAATCGTTTAAAATCATTTCACTCGTCGTTACGAGATTATTTTTATAATGTTTTGTAACGAAATAGTTGAGATTTTTCTCTAAATCGCGTACTAGTGCTTATATAAGTACGTAAATTACCGAAGAAAGTAAAGTTTAACTTCGTCTATAGGAAGATATAGTAACATTGTTGGTGATTCCAGTAATTGATTCGAATAATGAATTAGAAGAAACGCAATTCGGATAACTTGGAATATTTCTCCGATATTCGTAATAACGGAATTTCCAGTTATAAATTCGAATGTTAAATATATATATATATATATATGTGTGTGTGTGTATGTGTGTAAACTAAAAATTACCCACGGATTTGCCTGTGTAATTATTTCTTTAAAACTTTGTTTCGCATTGATATCACAAATAGGACAGAAATTACAATAATTTAATAGTAAACAGCGATAACTATACCGAATTGTTTAAAATTTAACACGTTTTCCGGTTCGAATTTTCCTTCACTACCAACACCCAAATCACGTTTTGTCGCGTTAGAGTCGAAATAACGGACGGATATATATATATATATATATACACGTTTATTGCGTTAGGGGCGTGGCTGCAATAATGGGCAGAATACATATACGTATACTATACTAATATATAAAACTGTAAAAAAAAAGAGCGCGATATTCTAAAACTTTAAATTATTGTAATTTCTGTCCTATTTGTGATATGAATAAGAAACAAAGCTTAGAACGAATCCGATAATACAGACTATAAGCTGTGTGTCATTATTATTACTTCAATAGTTCTTATGCTAAATCGGAACAGACAGACAGACAGCAACAAAAATATATTTATGTGTGATCGAAATAGCGCAATGCCGTGATTATAATGAAAATATTCGCAAATCACAGACAGAAACAAGAAGAAGAAGAATTTATTCGGCGTAATTTATTAATACGTGTGAGACAATGTACGCATAAAAAATTATTCGATAAAATAAAATACCGGGTAAAAGTTGAAGAACGTTTAAAAATTCGGAAGCATGTAGAAACATTTTTTGTATAACTGGAATAACCGGCGCAATAAATGAATTCGTATATTTGGCCAAGTAATATTCATTTGAAAATAAATCGTTAGCTAAAATGTAGCGTCCAGTGAAAATAGAAAAAAAAATTCTAGATGATGACGATTTTTAAAAATAACAAGATAGTAGTTTTCAATAGTCGCTTACTTTCGTGTTTAACTCGCGGCTTCCAAACATGGTTGCGAACGAAAAAACAAGGAAGCATCCTGAAAACGCGCCGAAATAATTTATAAAGGTTAATACTGAACATCGAGAAACTAAACAAAATTCAATTAAAGACTATTACACAAAAAAAAAATTGCGAAAACAGACGTGTTGTAATTGGAGAGTACGTGTCATTAGATGCAATAGAACGTTTTGTTTTTTATTATTTTCAAAAGAACGGGTGTTGATATATCGAAAAAGAAGAAAATCGGGATCGTGTATATACATTGGAACGACAATTTCAAGAAATTGTTAGGAAACAGAAGAGCCTTGCATAGAGTGGATAAATATAATTAGAAGCAATTGAATGAGATTTTCGTAGAAAAAGAAGCTAGTTTCAATAATAATATCAATAACATTAATATATAATGATGCTAAAATGCAGATAAATAATTATACTAAATGAATGATATTCATTCATATATATATATATATATATATATATATATATATATATATATATATATATATGTATGAGACTCCTGATTATGAGTGGTATTGCGTGGCGGTAGCAACCGCAGATAAGCCAATTCCGCGGATAATCCTGTATTTAATTTCTCGCCGCGAAGTGCAATTTATTCCGTGATGTTGTTTGAACCTCATCAACCGACCTGATGATGTTTCAAATGTTCCTTCCAAACCTAGCATCTGAAAAACTGTTTTGCTTTTGCAGCAGGTTCACTTTTTAATTGACTCGCCCATTCTAAAAGTGTCGCATCTAATTCTTCATAATTGCTCAAAAATAAAATAAAATCACGAATTACGAAACAAGCACACTGACCTATAAATAAATTTAGCAAAACTGGTTCACCAAAACAAACGAGCTACCTGCTGCGGTCATGTTAACAAATCTGACGTGATCGAGACAGTGAAAAGTTGAAGATGAAAATAAGTCGGATGAGAGGGCGGTTCTGAGTTGTGACTCATACAGACTTCCGGTAACGATGAGTGGCACATTTGAGTAAACAAAGGTTTCTCTAAAATAAAAAACAACAACCTAGAAACACCGCGGATAATCTGCAAAGTGGATAATCCGCCAGCAGATAATCTGGAATCTAGAGTTTACTATATATATATATGAATATATATATATATATATGTGTGTGTGGAGAAAGAGAAGAGTAACTCTCGCGAAAAATGCTTGCATGAAAAACATTTCTGTCGTATAAAAAAAATGCTAAAATCATTTCGTAAAAATCTTTATTTGGAGCGTGGCGTTATAGAGAGCAGATATATGAATGATTTTGAAAGCGTTTTTAAAGATACGAGTTAAACAACTAATAAGATAAATGATTAAAGTGCGAAATATGGAATACTAAAGTGGTCGGACATCTATGATCGAGGGAACGATAAATGGAAGACGCGGTAAAAGTCTTAGGCCACATGGACCGAGCAGTAAAAAAACGGGCACGTACCAGATTGCGAAGACGAATCTGTAACACGTCCCTATTTAGTATCCATCGATCGTAAGGTGGACTTTTTCCAACGGAATAATGACTCTTCTCGACAGATAGAGTTGATATTATTATTTTCCGTACGGACTTCACGAATAGAATTCACGTACACAAGCACAAATAATATATAAGTAATAACGTTTTTATCGACTACAATTGTCTGTCAACTCGTTCTGTGGTGCGTTACAAAATTTTAACGCAAAATTATAAATTTCATACGGACGCTTAACAATACCACTTCTAAAGTGAATTATGGATAATTTTCGATATATTTATAAAAATCTTTTTAAAAAATTGAAACATTTCACGTGCACCAAAGTGAAAATATTAAATTTCACGTGTACCGTTGTAGTGGGTGATTGAAACGGGTTAATAAGCGAATAAAAGACGAATTCTATTATTTTTATATAATGGCTCCTATTCGCGAAAGGTACGAATTCCGAGATGTGTGTACAAGGTTTGTCGTCCGCTATAAGATAAAAATCGCGGCCGGTTTTTAAAAATTACGATAAATGAACTTTAAGTATAAAAAAAAAGAATTAAACTAAACTTATATGTACGCTTTTCGTCTGTTAATATATCGAGTGTGTACGTCAATAATAAAATAGAAACAATTTACAAAAAATATTTAATTCGGAATTTGCCAAAATCGAAACAGTATTCATAAAATAATTTGATATGGAATGTATTGTAAAATTCATACAGAAATAATAAAAATAGTCGATGAAATAAAAAAGAAATACCGACAACTACATTGTGCCTAATTTACCAGTTCCATTCGCAGACCTCAAGAGGTTCATGAAATCATCATTATTTCAGTTGTGGCAAGAAGAATGGCAATCCGTATCAACATCGAACAAGCACTAAAAATAACACCTTGGAAGACACACTTATAATAACGGAGAGACAATGTTGAGTTGTCAGCAGGCTCCGATTTGGCTAAACTGAGACATGCTTAAATAGATCGGAAGCTCCATTGTGTACGGCCTGCAACATTGCGTTTCTAACATATACTGACAGAGTGTCCTCAATACAGCCTACAGAGATCATATTTTCCGTCTTCATTAACTGCTCGAAGACAACGTTTCTACGCTATCCAGACTCATCCTCTTCTTACATGTTACTGGATCGTTTAATTTAATACTTATTTTCCTCTGTGCCTCTATTAGTTGCTGTATATGGCACATTAATTTAAATAATAATAATGAAGAAATAACGGTCCGATATAAAAATAAATAACGAAAAAAAAAAAAAGTTAAAATCGCAAATTTTTTTTCATCGAGCGAATATAAAAAATTGAAAATTATAAAAATGTATACAAAAATATATAAAAATATAAACCGTAATTACTTAGATACATAATTTACGAAAATCGTCAATTTATACTTTGATAATTTTTATAAATCGAATATGTAAGTAATATTTTTTAATATTTTTATAAAAATAATGAAGAAATTTACAATATACTTCTTAGTCCTTCGTAAAAATTTATCGTCGAATTTAACACATTTTTATCTCTTATGATTTTGTTTTTTTTTTCTAGTTTTTTTATATCGTTTTTTTTTTCTAAGTAAAAGTTTATAATTTTATTTAATAATATCGATTTTTCGTTTTAATTCTTTATAATATTTTCCCCAAATATCGGTTTATCATCATTCTTTATATACGCATTTTTTAAATGTTCTTTAAATTTTTTTTTTTTGTTATTTATACGGAATTTGACAGCGATATGTACGTAACGACTAAAAAATTTTGCACGTAACCTTGTTTTCTACGAATAAAGCCAGCAATAAGTTTAGACAGACGAAAAGAAATCTGAAAAATTTTTGCAGATTTTAACGAATGTCGAGAACACGTATGCTAAATTTAAAAAGCGAGCCAGCAACATTATCGTTTTAAGAAAAATGTAAATAAAACGCCGTCTTTTATCAAGAGCCTCCATCTTCTCTTCTACCTAGCCGACCATGTTGCTTCCTGTTGTTCGCTAATTATTCTCCTTTTAATCCGTCCGCGTTGACGTGGGTATTTCTTCTTTTCTTCTTCCAACTTTTTCTCCATTACGACTGTCATAAAAGCGTCATGGGGCTGGTAAGTGTCCTAGAAGTCTCTTTCGGCCTTATTTTATGTTCTTTTTTTTCATTTACCACTTCCTCGTCGTACGTGAGCGCTTCATTACGCGGCACCATCCCCACATTTCGAAAGGGTTCTTATATTAATTTGAAGAATGCGGAATGGTAGTGATTTTTATTTAAAAAAAAAATAAAAAAAGTTAAAACCACTAAAATTTCTGTTTTATGAAAAATCATAAATCTTTTCGGTTGTTAGGCCATTATCTAGTAAATATTTAAGAAGATCAAAAATAAAAAAAAATGAAAAAAATCTAAATTTTACAATCCACAAAAAATTATCAAAATGAAGAACAGTATTAACGAAATAATCTGATTTTAACTTCTTTTTCGTTTATTTTAATAAAAATCACTGCATTCCACATTCTTCAAATTAATATTATATTAGACGCTTAATCATTGAATCATATAGACGTGACAAATAAATAAGGTGATTTGACGATTCGAGGAGCAATGTGTGTGCGCGTATGTGACAGAGTCAATATTTAGAAATGAGTTATTGATTGATAAGCATCTATTTATAAACTACGGTGTACCGTTTATTTCTCGTGGAACAACCCATTTTACATTCTAAATATTCTCTAATCGTATCCTTTCTTCGCTGTTAAGCTGCCGTTTCACCTAAAAGATATTCCGTCATTATACGTCATCTGCCGAATCTAAGCTTACAGCTCTCTTTTCATCTTCTAACTCCGTCAATAACCTAATTACACTTGGTTGCTTCGTACGTTAGCGGTATTCTAAAGCATTATATATATATATATATATATATATATACATATATATATGTATGTGTGTGTGTGTGTATATATGTAAACAAATATATATTAACATTTAGCATGTGTACAATAAAATATACTTTTTTTAGTTTCAAACTATCAAATTATTTTTAATACGTAATTACTATTAAAACTCAAACTATAAAAGTTTTATATTTTGTATCGTATTAAGAGGGCTTTTTGTTTCGTGCTAAAATATTTCACACATTACACTCCATAGAACAACAATTACAAAAACAAATGACAAAAAAAAAATATAATGTGCTAACTTTATATGACACTGACGTATGTTTTATATGGCGCCCTCAATATATATATAATCACAGTTTAACATGCATACCTACTGTTTATATTTTTAAATTTTAATTAAAATTACACCCCACCCTAATTAGACCGACACCAGAGTTAAGGCGTTCTCTTAAGGGCGACTGATATCGTGAACTTTTTTTTCCCGGTTACTTCCGCTTAGTTTATAAACAAACGACAGTTTGTATCTTTTATATATATATATATATATGTATGTATGTATGTATGTATAAAATTTCTGTTTTTTAATCTCGTTTGAAATTTACCGCTTGAGGAAGCAACCAAAAAATTACTCTAGTAATTTTACTCGTTAAGAATTTTTTCGAAAGGACGTCGTATTAAAATTGTTCTTTTCGGTGTAAGTACTTTAATTTTAGTTTTTATCAACACGAAACGAGTACGATTTAACGAGGAAAGGAAAGAGGAGCTTTTCGAGCGTTTCTTTTTCCTCACCAGCCACTTTTGACTGTTTCCTCCCATTTGCTTTTCACTCCATTCGATATGGCAATAATAATAATAATAATAATAAAAAGAAAGAAAGACGATACGCAGAAAGGTCGGTACGATTTTTGAAAGCTGTAAAGGAAGTTATTTCGTTTTATTATACGCTCGAAGAAAATAACTACAAAAGTAGACACGTAGTCGAAAGCTCGGCTTTTAACCGTAATTAAATCTCGTATTCGCGCCAGCCGCAGTCATTTCGAACGTTCTCGTAGGAAACGAACCGAGCCGTTCGCGCGAGAGCTTTCGACATTTACGTAGACGCGTTAGAATCGTTTATTTCTTTTGCGCAAAAATCTCTTGCGCTTTTGTCGAGTAATAGATGGGGAATTGAAAAAAACATGAAATATTCATCCATAAACGGACGGTGGTTAAATCGAACGTGAAAGTATCGAAATCATCGTCTTTTACAATAAAATATCCGATAAATCGAGATTTATTCGAATCGAATTCACTCGATGACGAGTTGAAACTACATGTGTACAAAATGATTGAAAGCTGAAAAATTTCTTACCGATTGCGCAACGTGCGATTACGATTACCGAACTTTACGACGCATACACATGGAAGGTGTCTAGTGACGATTACATAATTAGAAATCGAATTTATTTTATTATGATAAATCACAGATATAAGAATAATATGTGATTTAAAGCGATAAAAGCCGATATTCCATCTAGTAATTAAATGATCACGATAACATCCACTGCTGGATGGTAAGCGTTCACCCTTCGCTTCCATCTACTGTGATCACCCGCCTCTTCCATCCGCTTTACACCGACTAACCTTTTCATATCATCCTTCTGTATTGACCGCGACTTTCGGTAGCTATTTCCTACCGAGGGAAGTAATTATGATAACGTATGTTAATTTATGCATACTTTAATGCCGTTTGAAAACAACCCTCCAATTTCTGTCGTTAAAGCGCGATTTCATGAAAACTCTGAAAATACACGAACAGAACTATAAAACTCTTCAACACGTATATACATATATATATATATATATATATATATATATATATATATATCCGACGGGCATAGTGCGTTCAGTACAGCGGCTTTCCGTCTGATCGCCGAAGTTAAGCAACGATACTTGAATGGGTGACCGCCGGCTCAGTGTGTTGCGTGTCGTTGGTATCTCCCAATTTGCCTGACCCGCACGGGATATTAGAGCTATTGCAGTGCGATATAAGTTTATATATATTTATATGTGGACAGATATAGGTTTAAATATATATATATATATATATATATATATATATGTACTTAACCTAAGTATGATGAGCTAGTAATACATAAATAGAAAGCAATTTGTTTCAGAGAAAATATCTCTACACTAACGAGATCCATTAAGTCGCAATGGGAAATCCAGAAAAGACCTCCTTAATAACCGAACGCCCTTTCAAATAACTACAGGGGCTATACTATTAGCTTCATGTACTGAATCAGTATAAATTCTGAATTTACGTCGATGGAGCGGCTACAGATAAAATATGTGTGACAAGTTGACAACATTCGAAGATGCTCAATGGACTACGGACAGGATGTGGGAAGAGTAGTTAATTGGAAACTCGCAGAGAGTGAGCTGTGCGATTGTGGATAGCGACAGCATCATAAACACCTGTTTCAACGACCATTGATACCGACAAGTATGAAACAAGAGCATCAACGAGACGAAGTCGGAGGCTGATAAATTATTGGAGTAATTTCATACAGATATCATGTTTATGTTTCATATTGTATTTTTATATTTTATATGACGTCTGAATAAGTTTGTTACCGAATAGTATATTTACAAGCAACACACATACGTATACGTATTATACGATATATATATATATATATATATATATGTGTGTATATAATATATAGGCATAAATTGCAGTGTATGAAAATGCAAATAGAAAACAATATTAGCGATCACGTCGACGGATGGTTGAAAGTTTCTTAGGAAGTTTTTAAAATTTTCGAGAAAACGAAATGTTCGGCTTTCTAAATTTTTATTTCGAATTTTTCTTTCAGCCGATTGTAACGTCATCTACACTGGTGGTTGTCAAGATTATTATATAGAACCGGCTGTGTGACGGCCAATTTACGCAACTTTTGGTAACTTTTGCTCGTTCCAGACAACAATTTTATCTCTAGTACGCGTATAATAAACAGTTATATAAATAAGTCGACGACGCTACTACTACTAACTTACTAAAATGAGATTACTCGTGTCATTTCTAAAAAAATTAAAGAAAAAAAAATATAAAGTCTTATTTTACTACGACTTTTTCTTCGTTCTATCTAAATCGACGCAACAATCTTCGTTATAGAAAGACTTTCCCCGAGAACAATAACTAGTCTCTCTATGAAGGTTGACGAGAAGTTAAGTAATATCCGGTAGAAGAGCTAGCAGGCGACCTCATTGAATTTAGGCGACACTTTCAAACTCCCTCCATCAAGTTATCTTCGGTTTAATATAATCGCTAGTCCGCGAGGCGTGTCTCTCTATTTATCTTTATAAGTCTCCCCTCTTTTTTTTTCTTCTATCTCCGTTCGTACTATTATTTCCTCCTCAACTATCGGCCGTGTTGCGTAATCTTCTCCAAATATCTCCTACGTTACAGACTTGCCCCCCCCCCCCCGAGAACGATTTGCGAATTTTGCCGGTCGGTCTACTAGTTCGTTTTACTTAACTTTCGAAACGTTTGGATTATTATTATTACTATTATTCAGTGTATAACGGTTGATTTTTTTTTTTTTAATTCGATATTTATTTTCCACTTTCCTTTTAGAAAAATGAAACTAACTTACTTCGGAAATATCCTGGAAAGAAAACGAGAAAGATAAATATTTGCGTAAGAAAAGCTAAAGGTTTTTATTCCTTAATCGTATTCGGTTAATGGAGTTTAAACATTTTAGAAAAACGCTCATTACCAATTTTTTTTAAATAATTCATTTTTCAACGTTCGATCATTAAATAAATGAAACAAATATAACGCGTATTTATTAAAGAAAATTACAATGCCGAACGTACTACAAGCAAGTTGTTTTTTAAAGAAATTTACAATGCCAAAAGTACTACGAGCGAATTATTTATTAAAGAAATTTACAATGCTAAAAGTACACTACGAGTAGCTCATTTTCGGCGTTGCTTCGAGTCACACCTTCCGGTAGTTGATCATTTGATGGGTGTTAAAAAGTTTTGTTGGGAATAGTCTTTGTCCTTGTTGACGATGGTTGGATTCCATTCGTTTCCACAGAACAGTAAATTGTTGCCCTAGCGGTCACGTCTACCCTTTCGTTCACAGACACCTTGACATGCGAGGTACCGGTGTTGTCCTTCATGAGATTAACCATAATATGTTAAATCCGGATGAATAATAGTTCTCGGTTTTGGGCTGGATATGGAATAAAGAGCAAATCTGTAGTTACAAGGATTTTCTTTAGATGGGATTTGATGTGTTTTAAACAGTACAGAATATCATTATATATTGAGAATGTAACCAGGCTTTGAGTGATGTTGTACCCGTCTCTGCACCATCAATATACACATTTTTCTGTGTTTGGTAATGCTATCTCGAGAACATCTAATGGATTGTTGGTTTGAACATAGGAAAGAAGGCTCACATTTATATCAATATCCAGATGGTCTCATGGTGTTGAAAAACTAAGTGAATACGTTATAGGAAGTTTTATGTCGTTTCTGTACAGTAAATCAAGGGTTCCTTGTAGAGGATCATTTGAGAAATGGAATGAGGTCGGCGTACGGATGATAATGATTGTGTAAATGGTGAGTGGCTAGATAGGTTATTTTTGAAAGATGTCAGATACCAGCCATATACTAAGAGAAGATAAGGTTCTGTAAACGCCAAGAATTGTCCTAAAGACAGTATGATGGGTAGTGATCAAAAGATTTTAGGAAAGCTTGTTTGACAATAGAATACGCCTGGGATCCATATTTAATTTGGGATAAGATTAACGCTTTATATATATGCTAAGGAGTAACTTAAGACGGATATTGTACTTTTTGTTAGGTACTTTAGGATGATCATAGATTTTTTAAACATCCTGTTTTAAAGATATGCGCGTGAGAACAGCGTGATAATTGTGAATCAAATAGAAGACTAATTTATATTTGTTTTAATAGACAGCGGAGAATTACGAAAATTTAATAATTTAATGTCCTGCAAAGAATCCAGACACAGTAACACTAGGAACCGGTATAGAGTCACAGCTGCGTCGTTCGCGCAGCCTTGTCTGTCAGTTTATTCCGTCAAATACCAGCGTGACTATAATAACGTTACCGTAACGATTTCGGTATAATTTTGTATAGACTTGATAAGTTGAAAAGCTAAAAAACAAATTACGTACTTATCTAAGCGGAATTCGAAAGTATACCCTAGTAATTTCGTATACGGAAAAGATTCGTAAGAAAATTTCTAAACGTCGCAGTATAGCGACACGTCGTAGGTGTACGTATAAGTGCGGGGTGTACGACGGTATAACAGAAAGAGCGAGAGAAATTTTATCGCGACCAGAGATGACTAGAAGAGAATACGGCGATAGCGATAATTTACGTAATAAATAACGAACTTGGTCGCGCGCGTAACGTGTCAATCAGCCTAACGTGTTATCAGACGGAAGCAGGTAAGACGGCGGTTAATTAATCGAAATTTAACGCGCGATTAGACGTCATATCAAACCGTCCCGAAATACGTTAATTAATTTTACCGGTTCGTATGAAGTTCGCGAATATGAAAAAAAAAAAAGTCGCATTCCGCTAGTTATCGCTACGATATATAATCAGTCTTCATCCAACTACTCGTACTTTCTAAGAGTTGGATATATTTTATTTCACTACCCTGTACATCTGGATAGCCTTTTACGTTTTCTCAGTAGGTATTAACCTAATTCGTTCCGCTGTAAATTCGATCCGGTGATTTTAACCACCCGGCTAGCTGTGTACACTCATCTTCTTGCTGATCATTCTTCCATACCTTCGGGACAGCTATATCGTTCCCGCTTATTACGTATCCGAAGAATATCGGTATCCGTATCGTTCGTTCTTTACGCCGTCCGGAGTATTCGCAGCATTCTCTTGTCTAGCTTCTCAGTTCGAAAGCCTGTATCTCGGAAACTGATTTTTTTTTTATATTTAACAATAAAAGTTTCTGAACTACATAAGAATAAATGCGAAATATATAAGTACGTACATATCAATATATACATATTTACATATCATCATCATAATTCCTCGATGTTTATGTTCACGATTTTTTTTCCAGTGTAAATCATGTTAATTTTTTTATTACGCGACGTTTAGAAAACATGTTTTCATTTTCAAACTGAGACCGGTTATGAATGTGTATTTATACACTTGCGCTTAATGCCATCTAGACTTAATGTTGTCCACATTTGTAATAAACAAGTGCCTTGCTGCGTGCACATCTGCTTATTTTATCATCGTTATTCTGCGTGAGACTGGAGTTGCTTACTAAGCTAGCAGTTGTATTTAACCTTTTTTTTTTTTAATAGAAGGAATATCACTGGTCAAAAATCTGCTAGCTGCTGACTCCACTGGAGTCATTAAAACTTCGAAAAAAGAAAGAGAAAAAAAGAAAAAAATTCTGGATGACGGATAATCGAAGTGACCTTCTCTTTGGAGGTTATCGCTTATTTTCAAATTATTCTTATCATCGTAATTATAAGAATTATTCAAACTCCAAAATATTTCTTCTACTAACATTCCTTATCTCATCCAGAGACTAAATTTGGCGCAAAAACTGTATCACCTCCATCTCCTGTATCAATAACATTAATAACAACAATTTTTTAAAAAAATATATCATACTTTTTACAATCTGACTCCCTAGGTCATTTAGCAACATTTTTGACCATGTAATAACGTGAAGGAGAAGCACCCAGTGGTGCTCACCCAGCTGCTGCTACCTTAAACAAGGTTCAACCTCCTAGTTGGAGGTGTTCAGCAATTTTTGAGCCAAGGTATTAGGATGACCTTCCAGTCTAAGTACATGTCTTTGAGCTGTTTTGTAACATTTGACACATATGGAATATTCAAGTCTCTATGTAGAGTTGTGTTGGTTATGTGCCAGGTTGAAACGTCTGTAGCACCTTTATATTTTTTTTTTTGCACAACCCATAGTTCTATTCCTTAGGTCCAGACTGGCTTTATAACTGATGTGTATACCAAACACTTATACGAGAGAACACTATTTCTGTCTAAGAGCCAGTTCATTTTTCTAACCGGGAGGTTAAGTTCCTTCTTTTTTTTTTGTCTATATGATGCCGCCGTGTCAATCGACTGTCCAGGTGCATACCTAGATATCTAACACTCGGCTGAATAGTCATTGTAAGGTTATTGATTCTAACAGGTGGGGCTATAACCTTCCTATTTGTGAACTGAACGTATGTTCCATTTTTTAAACCATTGTTCCGCTCTGTTTAATGCTTCCTGTAGGTCATTACTGGCAATGTTCGGATCTGTGTTACATGAGAGTAAGGCAGTGTTATCTGCAAAAGTAGCCGCGTGTACATTCCTAGTAACGGGGAAGTCTGTAAAGCAAATACAGCGTAGGCCCCAGGACCGAACACTGCGGTCACCTGTTAGAACAGGGTGAATCTCAGAGAGTGCGTGTTGATAACGTACCTGGAAATACCGATCTTGTATATAAGAAGTAATCAGAAAATTTGTCGGAAGTAATGATTTTAGCTTTAACAATAGATCTTCACGCCACACCTTGTCAAACGCCTGAGCAACGTCGATAAACGCCGCCGTACAAACCTGTCTCGTTTCTAAACCGTTTTCAATGATATTTACTACCCTGTGTAATTGATCCACTGTGGAATGTTGTCTCATAAAACCGAACTGATGATTCGGTATTACGTTATTAAAATCCAAATAGGGGCGTAGCCTGTTTAATATTAATTTTTCCATTACTTTTGATAATATGGGTAATAGAGATATAGGCCGATAAGAGGACACACAGTGCGGGTCCTTCCCGGATTTCGGAACCATGATGACTTGAGCAAACTTCCAATGCATCGGATTAAGCGAATTGGCATTACATATATATGTAAGCAACACTAGAGCTTTTCAAGGCAGTTCCTCAAGCAACTTCGCTGTTATCAGGTCAAAACTTGGACTTTTGTTGCGCTTTAAGGACTTTATGGTACTTTTCACCTCTTGAGGTGACGTAAACTTAGTCGTATAGTTAAGCTGCACCGATGAGGTAAGTTGCATAGACGAGCAATACCCAACGCAGATTTTCTTGGATGAAGCGCCTGTATTGGTTTAAAGACACTCGCTAAATTAGTAGCAAATGCTTCAGCTTTTTCATTCGGGTTCCTCTGGCCCAGCAACCACCACTGTCAGTCCTTATCGGTGGTATACTTGTAATAGGTTTTTTAAATAGTTTTACAACACTTCCGCAGCGAATGATCATCCACAGGCAATGGCGACAAAGCGGATAAGAAATTTTTAAATTTTTGATTTCCGACAGTAATATCTTCAGGTGTTTCGGTTTTTTTTAAACAAATTTTTATCTTGCGGATATCTAGTTTGAAACCACTTTTGAAATATAACCCACATTGTTATTATCTAAAATATTTTTGAGTATTCGGCCTCTGGAGGTAGTAAGCCTAGAGCCCCACTCTGTATGTTTAGAATTCCAGTCCGCACCCGCTACAAATCTAGTATCTAGTAAGTGAATGTACCTAAACACTTATAAATTTGTTAATTTGTGGCGCGGAGGGCAATAGACAGCCGACAGAAGTGACCAAGAGCCGTACTTATATTGATGGTGGTCCCCTGTAGGTACTCCTCTCTATAATGAATAAGTTCATGATATTTTATGTTTGATTTTATGAAGATAGCTGATCCACCTCGGGCGCTCCCTGATGTATGTATACAGAAGTTGGTTAAATAGTTATTAATTTTGAAGTAGTCTTTTTTAGTAAAATATGGTTCGGAAATTAAGCATACATCTATGAAATTTTAAAAATAACTGAATTTCGGCCTTATGGTTTTTTAAGCCATTTGCGTTCTACGTAGCTATTGTTAATGACCCAGCCATCATTTTACTAACTTATTAATGACAGTCGTTAACATCGTCAGAATTGTACTATTTTGTTGCAATAGTTGCTGGAATATAACTTTGAAATCTGACAGAAAACTCGTAAGTTGATCAGTAATTGTGGACAGTTCCGCTGCCTCAGTGTTAGAACTTCATTCTGGCACATTAAGATTAGTTGACACAGAGCTGGCGATAAGTTTTGATTTATTTAAATTCGCAAGAGGTACTTTTATGCTAGAAATATTTTGGTGTAATTTTAAACTTGAATTCGGATTACTGTTTCTAACATGGGAATAGCTACGGCCGCTTTCACGTGATAAGCGGAATTATAAATTATTTGATCTATTTTTTGTCTCATTTTTTGATGATTTTCGACCCCGTGTATAAATGTCGGTAGCGGTTTGGGAACAATAGTTTTGTGAGTTTATTTGTCCATTACTATCATCTAACGAAAACAGTTCGTAACGATTATGAGTTAATTTTGGCAATTTGTGATTATTGTTAACTGTCGAATGACGTTTGTTAGCTTTTCTCTTAACAGTTTTCCAGTCGTGCGAATTTTCATTTTGTGTTGCGCTAGTATCTCGTTATCGTCACAGTTACATCCATTTCTTGGTTCTTATCACAGACATTAAATTGTTTTAACGGCGGAAATTGTGTAGAATAATCGTTTACGTGATATGATGGCGGATGAGACGTTTGCTGCGTGTAAGGCGTAGTGTGAAGCGTGTTGTGTGGACGGCGATTGATAATAATAACAATGACTGATGGCCTTTGTATTGTAACGGCAGCATTATTCGCCCCTAATAAAGCGTTCGAGGAGTGAGAAAAGTTCACCAATGCTTCTTCTACAAGAAGAAGCATAGGTAGCCGCGTGTGGCATAAATTTTACCGATTGTAATAATTTCGTACGCATTACTAGGTTGCTCTGTCAACAACAGATGTTTAAAAGTTCTCTCTGGACGGAGGAGAGATGACATAAAAAAATTTAAACTTAGTCTGCGGACGACATGACATATATCTGGATGATAAAAATAATTACATCGGCTAATTCCTATCAATTAATTAACCTTACCAATTATCAATTCTTACTTAATACCTAATATTCTTCATTGACGATACTATATTGTGATTTACCTAAATATTGTATACATCCTATACCAGCATGTATTTGCGTTTTATGTGGTCAGTTTAGTTGTTCACGCGTTAAAGATTTACTTTCATTCGATTTAAATTCTTGGTCCATACCACCTACACCTAGTAAGTATTATTCGAATGTAACATTAAAAATTATAATACGAACTAGAATATTTTTCTATGTTCGTATCATATTTCAGATGGACATACTACAATGGACGGAAGCTCAATCGATAATTTCGTGCCCAGATATAACGACGAAAACCGGGACGAATAATACGTTCAGCGCAAAAATAATCGCACAACAACAACTTCAAGGACATGCTGGACGAACATCACAATTACAACAAATATGCGGAGAAAAACTACAATCGATATACATGCTCCAGCTTGTTACGCAAAAACTAATGTAAGTTCGCAGGGAATGAGAAAACCCATAATCGAAACGACACTCAATATAATAGCATCAGAATACGGATCAATTTACACTCAAATTCAGAAAATAAACAGACAACAACCGACGAACACATACAACACTCCAGTTATAATACTCAGTCTCCAGGAAGAAATTACACTATGCAGTAGGTCTAAAATGTTACATTCTGAAATGATCTTGCGGCGGAACTACTAGAACAATTTTTCTTTAAAAAAAAAAATCAATTTTTTAGAGGTGATTTTATTCGCGTCGTCGCACTAGTAGCGCTGTCGATAAATTGGTTAAAATGGATTTGTCATTGAAATCTTCTCGGGAGTTATTTACCGGACTAGTGAAGAATATAATACCAACTCTCGCTACTACAATAAAGGGAGGTGTTGCGTCTAAATGTAAGCTTGAATAAACTTACGTCACACGATGTACAATAGAGTACATAAAATGACCCCAAACACCACTACTACTAGAGTAAGAAAAGTAAACAGCCTCGATGATCATTGTCACCAATACGTTAGTATGCGACGTAGGAGAAATACTTCTTTCAAACCAACACCCGAAGTAGAAGTAAATTTCACCATTTCAATCAATGAGAATTCCAAATCGTATTTGTTCAAAACGGAAGAGAGAGTAACAAGAGTTCGCACAAATACCGTATAAAATCTGAGTCGTTGTCTCTGAGGGATTAAAGTGAAGTAGGTTAGAACACGAGTATTGTTCACAAACAACGCACAAATATATAGAAATACAATACTGGTACATCATTTTCGTGTAAATATAATTTATCATAACCGAAAATTCGATGATAAAGTTTCTAAACTGAATATTTGTCTTTTCCGAATTTATCGAACTGAGCAAAAATGAGAATGTCGTATTCCGTTGAAAAAGAAGGAAATTAATACCCGAAGCAAGAACAAATGTCTACTTCAAACTCTTCTATATGTTACTTAGTTCGTCTTTATTCACGGAACACCATTTCATGATATCGTTGTATGAACATTTATTTATTTCAATCGCAAGACGTATCGCAGCACCGGAAAGTAATCAGATGTCTCTAGATAGGTTAGAAGTTTTACAGGGAAGGTGATTAAGTTATTGACAGCTGGAATTGGAAAGTATTGTGCGGAATAAAGTGGATTTAGGAAAAGAGCATCGAACGATGAAAGATGGACATGCTAATAGGATGCGTGTTACTACGATATTTGTGAATTGAAGACAAAACGGAGAAAATTCAGGTGGCGCGATGCGCTGAAATAGGAAGTTGAATATGAATAAATAGGCGATTCGTAGTAGAGTATTTGATAAAAGTTGAGGTAGGTACCACGATTTTTAGTGGACTTAATACAATGGTGGGTTAGCGGTGTAGGATGGTCAATTGTAGTTTCACCTAGAAAAAAAAAATTTAATAAGTAATCGTCACTGAAGGGAATTAAGACCCGGTTGTGGCGATCAGAAGTCGTTCCTTTATAGAATCGCACTTGAAAGTGGAGATGAAGTTTAAAACAGCAGCACAGGGCCTCAAACTCATCGCCCAAGATGATATCCAGTACCTGACAAGTTGCACTCGTGCTTCTTATTGGGGGCAGTGACTCTTAGCGAGAGTTTCACTCAATGATACTTGTTGATTACCAGCTCGGTTTTCGGACCCCGAAACAATGTCAGGTGATTATTTTGGACAGTTAAAGACCATCTGGCTGGAAAGCTATCTAGGTGTTTGGAAGGAAGGGGTCGGCAGTCTAAACATAAAGGGACTCGTCCCAAGTTGAGGTAAGTCGGCTCGGGGAAGGTGGAGGGCGTTTCAAAGTGAAATAAATTCACCGTGCGGTTCAGGAGCTAACAATGCGGAACAGTCCTCCCTGTCGGAGTTGTTACTCGCAAAATAAAAAACCAAATGAATTCAGACGAAAGAGACACAATTCGATTTTATAATGCTTATCAAATTATTTTCAAAATGTTTATCCGAAAGTGTAGGCGATGAAACGAATTATTTATGCACCCCTTGTCGGCTATGAAAAAAAGTTTTTGATAAAGTAAATCAAAATAAAATGGTCGATGCTTCTTGCGAATCGATATCGACACACTAGACACGTATTTCGTAATAAATTTACATCCGCGACAAAAATAAAAATTTAATTATCCACGATGAAATTATACAAATCGTTCATTAGCGCTCGCATTAAACTCTCTACCGAGGAAATGACTAAAAACCGTAATGTTAACAAATGAGTAGCAAAACATTAAAAATATCGGTTACACAGACTACTAATTGCCCACACGCGGCAATAAATACAAAGAATAGTGAACAGGACATTGGCTAGTAGAAAGCGTGAAATATAAAGTGAAAATAAACAATTGAAATACGAAAGTTATAGCAAGACTTAATCGAATAAAACTTTTAATAATTAAGAGTATGTAATAGTTGTAACGTGGTGATGAGTAAAATCACTATGCATTTCTGGAAATTTAATAGCCTGTATATGTTAGAAAATAAGTTACGAATTTCCCCGATTGATAGTACTGCGCCATTACGTGTAGTCTTCAGAGACATAGATATTAACGAAAGCAAGTAAAATGAAATGGGCTGAGAAGATGACTAACGACGAAGTATTTCGTCGAATTGAACATCAAAGTAAAGTTCTTCTATCGAAAATAATGAAAGATCTTCTTGTCAAACGAAGAACAACCCGAAGGACTCCGTTTAAAACTAAAATATCCGGAAACATTTTACCGACATGGAGCAAAATGACTATGTAGTTACCGTTATTTCTATTATTGCTTCTTAAATTTAATTTAATTAATTACAAGGGCGTCGAGTAAGAGTCTTAAAATTGGTAATATAAATATATAAAAAAAAAATATATCATAACGACGATGGTAACAGTGTGGACACCGAAATTTCAATTAATCGTCGGATAATCGTTATTTAAAATTATGATGGAATGATGTTAATTTTACAAAAAAAAAAAATAAAATATTGTTCTCAATATCAGTAACACATCAACTTTCGATCAAACTAGTAGACGACTAATTGACAGGAAAAGTACGAGAGAGGTGTTAGGCAGGGTTGTGTTTTAATTTATACTCGGATGTGATATTTGCACAGTTCTTGTTTTTTTTTTTTTTTTGTAACACAAAGAAATAAGAATGTGGAACGGAATAAATATCGAAAAACCAAGTTTATCGTAGACTCAAGACAACTCATTACAGATAAAAAAACAAAACAAAAAACGATTTGTTAACGGCAGAAAAACGAGTATCTAGGTACTTAGGAACGGATGAAAATAAGCAGCAACCATGCTTTCTCATTCAGATCTTGCCATTTCGCGTGTATACGCTTTAAAATTAATATTCCATCAATTAAATTATAAATGTAATGCGCCGTTACATTACTCCTTCCGACTTTTACATCATCTTAAACTAGGCCGTACAACTATCACTCACAGTTACCTTCTTCAGCATCAACTTCCTCTGCGTTGTTCCTGCGGCAACGATATCAGCGCAGTATATCATCACTTAATTGATTGTACTTGCGCACTAAATTAGCTCTGTCGACGACTTTGAACGAATTACTGAATTCAGGATCAGATAATATGCACAACGTGTTGTTCGATTCATCCAATAATCCGGTCTTTCTAATCGGAGTATCCGTGTTTTCGGTCTTGCAGAAGTATACGGCACGTTAATGAGAAGAAGAAGCAACGGATGATAATGATAAGAACGCGCACTGATATGATTATATCGAATCTGGAAGTAAAGGAGAACATGTTAAGATGTTATGTATACATCTGTATGATTGCGTGACACGTAAAATAAAAGTATATATAATGGAAGCGTTTCCCATCATTCGAAAAAGTTGTGATATCTCCGAATCTAGAAGTAAAGGAGAACATGTTAAGATGTTATGTATACATCTATATGATTGCGTGACACGTAAAATAAAAGTATATATATATATATGGGAAGCGTTTCCCATTATTCGAAAAAGTTGTGATATCTCCGAATCTGGAAGATAGAACAACAAAAAATATGAAAACGAATCCGGTACGAAAATGTGTAAGCGGGAAAGGCAAAAAAAAAAAAATTATTTTTACAAGAGTTATCACGTTCTACAAACAATTGCGTTTGAAGCGGAAGAAGGGAAAAGTGTAGAAGATATGAACTGCGGTTGTTAAAGTAACATAATTATTCTAAATAGTAGCGAGAAGTCGAGAAGCTGCGCTAAAAGAAATCAATTCGGTCAATTATTCCATGGATGCGAAATAACTTGCGCTGAATGGTATAAGCCAAATTAAGATATCGAAAATTTCAGTCATCGACGAAAAGTTCGCTGATTGTTGTAAGCAACAACTTCGCCTTCTATCTAACCATAAATTACTTCAACACGAAATTGAGACAAACTGTATTTAGTGAAACACGACAACATGTCTTTCGTTGCTGATTTAAATTTCAAATTATGTAATAGGAAATGTTTATACATTAATTATAACATTGTACTATATATGTATATATATACTTTAAAACACAACTTACTAGCGCGTATGTGTTAATATAATTATGCTAAAATAGATCAAATTTCTTTCAACCGAGAAATCATAAACATGTTTAAGTAGTGAAAAATTTTGTAAATCCCCGTTTTTTCAAATGTTTAGATTTTAATTAAGTTATTTAATTACATATAAATAATAATTACTTGTAAAACTGATCTCACAGGCTCACACGTCTGGTAACGCCTCGGTTTACAAGTAAATAGATAAGAATAAACTGATAGTGATATTTAAATAAACTCCTACAAAGTATGTATTAATGAAATAAAAGTGCCGATATACAATGAATTGCTATTTCTTTACGCCACTCTCGGCAAAAGTAAAAAATTACATTTTGAAATTAAAATTACAATTGAAATTAAAATTAAAATTACAATTGAAATTAAAATTAAAATTACAATTGAAATTAAAATTAAAATTACAATTAAAATTACAATTACAATTATAATTAAATTACAAATAAAATTACAATTATAATTAAAATTGCAAGTAAAATTACAATTACATTTGAAATTAAAATTACAATTACAATTAAAATTAAAATTAAAATTACAATCACAGTTATAATTACAATTGAAATTAAAATTGACGTTAAACAACCTCGCAACGTTTTTTATTTATAGTATCAGACGGTGGTTCTGTTTATAAAATATATGTACGTAGATCTAAATACATTAATTCCATCCGGGAATGGGGTGTAGTGGACAGAAAAGGATATAAACCGTTTGTTTCGATTAGTTCAAATCAATTTATTTAAATTAATATTTCCAATAATAATAATAATAATAATAATAATAACGACAATAATATTTTTTTTTAAACTGTCGTTTTTCTTACAACCGGAAATAATCGTTAATTTCGGACGTATTTTTCTTTAAGAACGCTGTTATTCTACTGCTACAACGTTTTTCTATTTTTTTTTTTGTGTTTTCACCTATTTGATTGGATTCGTAATATTGCGCTTGTGTTGCATTTTAGCCTAACACATATTTTTTGCACACGTATCCGATTGTTATAGATACCATTGTTAAAGTAATTTAGATGTAACGATGATGAAGTAACTACTTTGTATCGTGCGGATACTCGGTGAAATTACGTGCGATACACGTTCAACTGGTAAACTTTCAAGTTCATTTTTCATTTTTATCATCGCTTTCAGTATTGACCTACATTATTTCAGCAGTTCTACAACCTCCGAACGTTTCTTTCTTCCCCCTTACTACCCTTAATGTTATCTCCGTACTTTTCAATTCACTCTATCCACCTTCTCTTCATACATACATATATATATATATATAAACATTGCATTTACATACATGTATTGCATACGTAAATTGATAAAAGTGTTTCATGCAAGTTGACGGAATCTACTTTTGTCTTTTAACTAATATCGACTTTTTTTGGTACAGTTTCTTCCGCTACACAAGGTCCTTGTTAAAGGTTACGGAATTTAATTAGGCAAAATGGTAAATGAAAAAATACATTAATGGCTTCGATAGGATTAATATAATTATTCGAAAAGTTAATTCTTTCGAATTTAATAATGCGTTGGTATATTAATTTAAAATGTTTTCCTACCACTTGTCATTAAAATGATACTATTAACTACAATCATTGAAAAGTTGTTAATGTTACTATTGTTAATATCATTATTTATTATTATTATTATGATATTTTGAAATTTATCGGTCGATTGATAATATTGTTATCGTTAATGTATATATGTACGTATATGTCTGATAAAATTGAATATCATAATTGTGGCCAAATGTGTATATGTGAGCGTGGAGTTCTGTAAATACAAAACTTTCCAGGTATAAATGTACAGCTTTCCGAATACATGTGTGTGTATGTACATGTATATAAGTACATTCATATATGTAAATTTAGGTGTGTATGTATGTACATATATAGCATTTGCACTTTGGAGTAATGTTTAAGAGTGTATGGCAAAAGTGAGTAACTTTTTTTCCCCGTACATTGCGCATTAGCGGTTATAAGAAGTTATCATAATATATTTCGTATGTATATAAAAAAACAGAAGCGACAAACTTTGATTCAATTTGATTATTTTAATTATTATTATTATTTTTAAATTTATTATTCGAATTGTGTATGTTTTTAAACTATATATATATATATATATATATATATATATATATATATATATATATATATATATATATATATTGTTTTGTTTTGTTTTATATTACATTTATTAAACCACGACGAGCATTTTATATGAAAGTATTCATTCAATTTAATTTATTTATTGTTTACGCGTGTTTGCTTATTAATGCGAGATATTCTATTCGATTTTGATTCGTAAATATTTATTTACAGATCTACTTTGTTTTCATTTAACAGTTCGTTTTATTTATTAACATTTTTAAAAACGTTTAAAATATCTTAAATTTTTTAAATTATTAATACTACCGTCAAAATAAACAATGCGTGTAGTAAGTGCGAAGTGCAAGTATCACAGGCAAATGTTTTAGGACTCCACCTTTTCTTAAAAATACATTAACGATTTCTGTAGTTTAGACGTCGCCAGAAAAATATTATTTTACCCTCTCAATACGGTACTTGCACTTGATTATAAAAAATTTTACGCAACACGATGTAGATAAAGTTTATTGAACGATTATACAGGAATCGGTTGATGAGGGAGAGTTCTCAACAAGATTATTGGAAAAAAAAACACGTTTTTTCTTCAAAAACCGCATTTCGATAAAAATGACCATTTTTTTGCGGAAAGCGGTATTTTTCTAGAAAATCAAAATTTCGAAAAACTAGATCTTGCAATTTCGATTTATCAGTCATCCGGTAAATGTGCCATTCTCGTTATTTTCCTTTTAGTTCTGTTTATAACTAGCCGAAACAAACCTTCGATTCTAACCTAACCGAATGTAACCCCTAACCGGTCTTTGAGGGTGTAATTTAAAATCGTTTTTTTAAAGCAAAGCGAGAATTATCGATGAGTTAATTTATCTATTTATAAGTTTATCTTAAATAATTGTATAAAAATATATGATTTTTTTCTTGTATAAAGTAGAATTCAGCCGGTTGGTGATTAACGTTACTAAGACGAAGTATGTAATACATATTAATCTGGAGGTTTAACTATGTGCAGAGATGTACAAAAATATCGCTAGGAATGGACAACGAATTAATTACAGTCGACTTTTCATCTGGACGATAAACTGATACGGAATGCTCGTTAATTATATTTATCTAAAAAAAAAAAAATGAAAAAAACTAGTTACTTATAAGAGTACTTTTCCCCATGGCCAGTTTTAGTATGTGAGAACTGCGTCGGTAAAATGCACCGTATATGAATCGTATTACGAAGACACTTGTTAAATAGGATAATTTCGAATGAAAGCGCGAGTATTGAAAATAAACAGATTAACAAAAAGACGATTAGAGAAGTGACTGCGGAATGAGAAAAAAAATCGTAAATATACTGAAATAAAGAAATTTATGAAGTGAGTTCGACATAATTTAAAAATAGTAATAATTAATAACGAAGTAAAAGAGAACGAAGAAATATCCCCAAGGTACCTAATAGAGGATAAAGGGGAAAATAATAAGGTGTGTGCAAATGTGGATGAGAATGTAAATGAAAATATATGCGCTTGAGCGATGAAGAATCAGGCGAAAATGAAATATAAAGAAATATGTTATAATTAAATTATAAGGTAATCGTATATTTAACATAAATATTTATAATATTAGTAATGTGCAATAATATATACAAAATGTAAATACCTGTCGATAAAGCTATAAGTAATTTCTACGATCTTTGTATATAGGAGTATGCTCGAGTATGTGTACGATTGTGTATGCGAGTGCGTACGTTGCATACACGTGCGTGTCTATTATATACACGTTAATATATTCGTACAATTATAAATTACTCGAATATACAATAAATAAATAAAAACATGTGTGCCTCGGAACGCAGGGAAGTAGTGAAACTTAAAGATACTTTAACTAAATTCAATACAGGTTTTTTTTTTAATTTTTACACGTGTATATATTATATAAACACACATATATATATATATATATATATATATATATATATATATATATATATATATATATAACCTACGAGTATAAACGTGGTTTCATGACGGATGTTGCGAACGGAACATATGTTACTTCGTTGACACACACATATAACAAAACGTGGTTTGATAAACGTGTGTTGATATACATTATATATGCGTATATGTATATATACATTTATATATCCTTCTGTTATTTCCGCTCGCTTGTTCGCTCATTTTGCGGGTTAAGCTCCCATATAAATCGCGCCAATAAAAGTTTCAAGAAAACTTCTATTTGCGAGAGATTTATACATTCCAAATCCGTTATAATTTGAACTTACAGAGATAACGACAATTACGAAACTTGTTTTTCATCATATACTTATACGAGGAGTAGGGCTAAATTCGGTAAATTTGAGCGTAAATAAATTCGTCATTGAGTTAGTTTTTCTAATCACGCTGGAATAGTTGCGGCTTTCTTACTTACTTCTTGTTTTAAGCCAAATATGCATAGCTCTCTCTTCAACAAGCAGCGGTTAAACACATTTATGTAGCTTAATAGACATAAGGAAAAAAGACGCGCATGGATGAATAAAAATATATGATTAGCTTTGGCTAGTAATAAAGAATCTTTATATACATTATACAAACAATTTCCCTTAAACACCAGCATTGCTTTTAAAGAAGCTCCAAAAGTTTTACACTGAAATCTACGAGATAGACTAAAGTATACGGACGTATTAAATAAATACAGTCTGGCGTCTAATACACATAATTATTGGGAAGAAGAAAGATTACATAAATAGTATCACACGTAAGATTTATCACCGAAAAACAAATTGAAAAACATACTCCCATTTACGGAACACGTCTTCCTACTACTGATAATATAAATCCATAATTAGTCATTCGAACCTTTTAAAGTCATCTAGTAAATCTCGCTTACCGCTGCACAGCTCATCCTTCCCACAAAGGATCTCAAAAACGCAAGAGTCCCCTGGTGAAACAAATATTGTGCCGAGGCAATAAGGACTAGAAGAAACGCACTTAAGCTGCTCAAAGCACATCCTACAATGGAAAATCATATTACCTTCCGGAAAGAACAAGCATAGATTTGTCTTGAAGCAATCAAAACGACAATCTTGGAAATTCACCTCAACTATTACGTACAAAGCTTACCCTTCAGTGATATGGAATAAAATTAACTCACTCGAAAGAAAACAAACATAGACCGTCATTAATTATTGTTAACAATGTTGAAATAATCACTAACATTTGCATATCAATTCGCAGCTGCTCCAAACAAGCCTTTACAATCTCACTTAATCACACAGCCTTACTCTGTATTGATGATGATTCTCACGAACCTTATAATAATAAAGCAATAACATTAGAAGAGCCACATCACGCTATTCCGAATACAAAACCAGCAGCTGTAGGCGATAAAATTCATATTAACATGCTTAAATTTGCTCCAAATTACGTAAACTATCTGTTGCTGAAACTTTTCAACCAATTTTGACTCACTGGTACTTTCCCAGATTCATGGCGCGTAGCAGAAGCGATTCCAATTTTAAAACCAAATAAAAATCCAACTCAGCTGGAGGGCTATAGTCCTATTTCCTTAACTTCTGTCCTCTGTAAGGTGTTGGAAAAAATTGTAAAAACCCGATTACAATGGGTCCTACGCAAGCAAAAACTTATCTCGAAATATCAAGCCTCGCGATCGACAACACACAATACCACCTTCGAAATGCAATCACTGAAGAATTCTCAAGAAAGCAGCATGTATTAGCCATATTTTATGATTTCAACAAGGCGTTTGACACAATCAATCATCAAAAAATTCTTCAGCAAGTACTGAAATGGAACATACGTGGACGCGTGACAATTTTTATAAAAAATTTCCTGAAACATCGCAGGTTCCTTGTTCGACTAGGAGACACCGTGTCTAGTCCTCATGACATCATCAAGGTGTGCCGGTTTAACATCGCAATAAGCTCTATCGTTGAAGAAATACTTGCTTTAGCTGACGACAAGATAATATTTGTCCGATGTAACGACTTCAGAACAGGCGAAACAGACTAATAAGCTCAATAACTGGTCAGAAGAAAATGGATTATCGATGGGATAGCATAAATCATCGATGGAGAAAGCGCATGCTGTAGGATAGGAATTCGGCCTTGGTCTGTAAGTACACCTGTTTAAATTATTTACTCTTAAAATGAACTCATATACTCCGTCGTATTCTTGTATTGTAGGAGGGTTGCTTTGGTATTCTAAATAACTTAGAATCAAACAATAAATTTGAATTTGAATTAAATATGATTAAGACCGTCGTCATAATTATCATTATTATTAATTTTGCTCATCATCGTCATCATTAGGTGCCGTCTTCGTATCGCAGGTAGACGACTAATACGAGTATATTTTGTTGTAGTAAGTAGTGTACAAGGCGATCGTAATACGCCGTTAGCGTAAACCCGGGAGAACTGATTGTAATCGCTTTGTTGTCACCACACAATACAGCCCCGCGTGTTTTTGTAGTGTACTGTATTATTGTGTTGTGCATGGTCCTTTGCCGTTGTCTTCCACGAGATAATATTAATTAGCCCGTTATTATTATTATTTGATTTTAATCGATTGATTTATGTTTTGATTCGATAATGAACTGTGTAAATATGTCCGAAACGTCGTTTTTTTTTTTTTTCAAAATAGTGGCATGGTATCTCTGAAAGTTTTTCTTTTTTTTAATTTTTAATATTCATAACCACGAAAAACACAAATTCGCTTCGATTTCAATTTCTATTATTATTATTATTATTATTGTTATTATTATTTTTATCTCATCGTTTCCTCTTAAATACTAAGTTCATTTTCGTCGAGTGGTTGAAACAATTTAATTTCCGGAAATTCGTCATCGTCAACGAGTGACACTAATTAATAAAAGTTTCTGGAATACAAACGCCCGACCAGCGACTAAATAATAATTTTTGTCATTTAGGGCGAGTACAACCGAATATTAATACGTACGCTTCTTCAAACGGCTTATTTCACGTCTATATTAAACAAATGTTCGCGTATAACCTTTTAGGGATGATTAACATTTTGAACGGCACTTCATTAATTAAGGAAATGCTGCACTAGACGGCGAACTCTTCCTTTATATCCTCCTAAATCCTACCTATTAGCAAACTTCTTCGTCGAATTACACTTAATTCTTGACGAACGCAGAATCCTCGTTTGGTATAAATATTTTTTTTTCCGGCAACCACGGCTTAATATAAAATACATTCTCGGTCATAGTCAAGTCGCATCGTCAATCTCTTAAAATAAATAAAAATAATAACCGCGACTATAATAATAATAATAATAATAATATTAATAATAATAATAATAACGAAGGAAATCTGGAAAAGCCATTAACGGTGATTGTATTTCAGACCGTCGTGCTGACTAAAATTCGAGTTTTATAAGCGCAATCTTCTCTTTTCCTTCTTAAACATCACTTTTGCCAGCCGGAAAATTGTTTACGTAAACAACAAGACAAGATTTTGTTCGACTTTCCTATTACGTATAGCGTGCGTTATATATAAATAATATTTTTATAAAAGTAGTTAAAATCGCTACATTTATACTTAGAAGACACGCAGATTGTAGGCTATATTTTCAAGTATACATAAATAAAATTAAATAAAAAGTAAATATAAAACGACAGAAGAATAAAATGTTAGAAAATAGTTTAGATGTTGACGAAGAAAAGTAACGTGAAATAACTGTGACGGTATGGTTAAGGACGGAAATATTCGGCAATTCAGACAATTACATACAAAGTTAGTTTGTACAACCGTACATTTAACGTTAGAATTGAATAATCAATATTACAAATATTTCCATCAAAGAATGGAATGGCTTTAGATTGAGCGGAACCCGTTCAATGATATAGCAGAACCGTTGTTCATCGATGACTCGAACATATCCTTCTAAACTTCCGGACTAATGTCTAAAACGTACTTCGACAAACAATTCTAATCCTCATTTGAAAACAACGTCCCAATATTCTCCTCGTGTCTTACTGTTCCAGTAACAGATCTCAAGTTATAAAACTCCATCTAAAGGCTTTACGATAGAAAAAGTGACGGCAGACGTCATAAACTTTCGACCGACTAATGCCTCTGCGTCACCGTCGAATACACCGAAGTCGGAAGGATGATGTCGACACTAAAGTCCGATTGGATCACAACAAAGCTCACCTGCGGATTTACTGAATGGAGCTTGATGCGCCTCAATGCGCGGTTTACTTTATCATCCTTACCATTCGAGAACCGTTCGAAATCTTTAGAAGTTTCTCTATCTGTCTTCTTCACTTCCGCTCATAATTAACGGTGATTTTTCTTCACTCTTCAAATACAAATCCTACTTACCAATCTAAACCTACTTTTCTTCCATGCCTCAGGCCACACAGTTTCTTTACATGGCACATAAATCAAATTTAATAATAATAACAATAATAATTCCATAGTATTACTAACTAATTTCTGTCTCTACAATTATTTACATATTTTGCTTTTTGATGAAATAGTTTCGTTATTATTATTACTACTAGAAGTTACCCACGGTTTCGCCTGTGTAATTATTTTCTTCATATCGCTACCCCTTTTGTTACAGGAGCCCAACTATTCCTGAAAGTGTCCGTGATGAGATAACATCTTTGACGAAAATATCGCTGTCTCCTTCTTTTACTATGCAAAAGCAAAAAATCCAGAACGAACCGATGATCCGATGTTTTTACAGTCGGTCTATCGGCTCTAATAGATGTACTGTTTCCCCCCGATTAATTTTGAACGATTTGACAGAGATATCGCTACTTTTTAAAAGTTTAAATTATTGTAATTTCTGTGCTGTTTGTAATATCAGTGTGCAGTGACGCACCCGAGGGAGGCTACCCGGATTAAGCCCCCCAGACGGCTTAGAAAAGTATGAAATACATATCAAGAAGGCGCGTAACTTATAAGCTCCAAATAATTTCGCGGCTAAAATGATAGATGAAACAGAAAAGAATATTTGAAAGAGGTCGCGAATAAAACCTAATATTGAAGAGTATGCAAAACAGCTTAGATTGCAAAAAGTATTGTTAGAAAATTTACATTCTATATGCTAATGACATTGAAAATCCAGCTGACTGAGCAACACAAAGAAAAAAAAATGGCCGTTTGGTGGACCATTCGAACCTGAACGAGGTCATAGTGCGTTTATTGTTGTTGTTATTACTTGTTTCGTTGTTCGCGATCGTTTATAGTTTGTTTTTTGCCTATAGAATTTTGTTACACATTCGACCGTGTGTATATTTTATTCATTTTTATTACGAGTTTTTTATTTTATTTTTTTTGGGCGGGGTGTTTGAGCCCAAACCTCGGTGCGCGACTGTCAGTGTGAAGCAAAATATAGGCTATATGTTGCGTGAATTTAATAATAGTTTTTGAGTTAAATCGCAACAGACGGACAAAAATTAAAAAAAAAATGATTTTATATTTATGTGTGATAAAAATAGTCCAATGCAGATAATGAAAATACTCCCAAATCATAGACAGACACTACAGTTTTGTATATAGATTACTATTATTTATTAATTCATTTTTTATTTTTTTTACATACATTTAACCCTTTTAGCAACACGTTATCAATTGTTTTACCCAAAATTATGTATTTTGGTACCATCATCATCATCATCATTATCGTCGTTTTGTTCGTTGCCGAACGTCGTGACTGGCAGCATTCATTCGAGGCACTAATTATAATATATATATATACAACGCAGATGCACGCGCATATGATGTTATACAGAGTGGAGTAGCGCGCTGCCTGTTAATGATGAGAAACTTCATAAACTTTTTGTATCGCGAGTCGTTCGAACCCTCGACCGTCGAGTTGACAAACGAACATTCCGACAACATACATAATCAAGTAATTAAAGGAAATGACTGGAGAAGGTGAAAATATAAAATAATATTTTATGCATAAGGCAGATTTTAAGATAACTCTAGATAATTTCTAATGTTCTGTATGAATATTTTTGGAACCGAAACATTCTACATCAATCAAATGCCCTTTATTACACAGTTAGACAATTTTTTTAGCGCTAAAAGTTTACGCACCGTATAAAGGGCACTATGACTGAAAACGGTTAAACTATTTTATTAATAAAATATAATTATATCGCAACCTATCGGCTCCTGCTAATTTTAAATTCTCGAATTTAACGTGTTCAGTTATATGTTAGCTTTTGATGATAAAAAAAAATTGAATATCGTCAATAGTAACGGGCATTTGCACCAAATAAATCACAAACTGAAAGAAAATTTTTTTTTAGTCAAAAAGAAAAGTACTTGAACTAGAAAATGTAAAAACTCAGAATACAACAAAAAAATAATTAAAAAACACTAAAATCTACCACTTAAATCGGGTCGATAATTAAAAATTCGAATATATTATTACAATTATTATTCACAACTACGATCTATTCGTTTCATTTATTTTTGTATACCCAAATAATATTTTCACTACAAGCATCAACGTTATCATATTCTCATTAGTAAATGAATGTTTTCATAAATCGTTGAGTGAGTATAATGACAAGATAATATTATATATATATATGCACAGACTTCTTTACAGAAGATACCAAGTTCGCATAAGATCCATGACGCAAAAATTATAATCAGAAAATAAAAATATAAATAATCCTAATATTATTGCGTGAAAGGCAAACCAACACATACGACACATATGCACCCTAGAAACAATATAGTACACTAAAAAATCACGCGTGGCTACATTGTGTCTTGACAACAAAAGCGATTACAATCAGTAAGGTGTGTATGATCTGCGCTAATGCCATATTAGGATTACGTCGTATGACAAAAAAATATTGATGATTATATATTATCGTAGCATTCATGATCATTGCGACTACCCTAATGCGCATAATTATTACGTACATAATTAGCTAGCAACCATGGCACTGATTATCGTCGTCGTATTGTTCGTTGCCGAACGTCATGACTAATCGTTGTACACGTTTATTTTTACATACAAAATGAGCTAGCATTCCAGGCACTATTTACATGCGAGATGCGCGTGCATATGATGTTATACGGAGTGGAGTGCCACTGCCTTCTCCGTCGTGATAATTAAGAATTAAAATAATGACGAAAACTTTCTATGTCGGGTGTTGGTTTCGAACCCCCCGACCATAGAGTTGACAGTCGAGCACTCTAGCAACTTAGGCCACCGCGACATTAATTTTATGCAACGCAAATGATGAAAAACTCGATGCCAGGGATCAAACCCACGACTGACGATTTAATAATCGTGCGCTGTACTACAGCGCCGCTGAACTTTATATATACGCATATACCCCAATGACTATAATTATTACGTACATTTCGGACGAATGTACAACATCTTCGATAGGTAAACACGGTGCGTCGTATGCTGTAATATGCGGTGGCGTTTAGTAAACCGCTGCTAAGAAAATATTGCGGAGGAAAACGTTTAAAAATAATATTAGCTCCGATGAAAATCTTAAGATTTACCGCGCGTACCGATCACGTTCGCGAGAGGTTAGAACGTCGTTTCGGTCGTAATTTATTGCCCCCGATTTTTCTTAAACCACCGTCCCGATTCCGGCCGGTAGTTTTCTCATTAAATAAGGTGAAACCGCATTTTCTCCCGAACCGGCATTTCTAAAGTAGTCTTTCGGACGGTTCTAAATTCCTGAATCAACTAGCTAGCGTGCGACGATTGCGATGATTTATTATCACCGCAACACGCCCGCGTGAAATTCGGTCTAGTTTAAATTTACCGATTTCTTAACGCCAAACATTTTCCTGCTCGATTACAATTTCTTTTTACACGTTTACCACACCCACGCTGCTTGCCGTTCATTGTCGCTTTGACCTCCGAAGACTATGCACCGTATTTCCGGGCGCCTGTTTCTTTCCGGATATATTGCCGTTTTTTGTAGCCCACAAATCTTCGCTTCGTAAAGTACAACGTGTCCGGAGAATGATAATGATAATGACGATGACAATTATGAAAATGAATATTATAAAAATAATAATAATCATAAATATACTATAGTAGTAATGGTATCTTTAGCGGTCATAGTAATAATAATAATAATTATAATTATAATTATAATTATAATAATAAGTAGGCACAGCGTTAGCAATTAGAATTCTAATTCAAATTGATTTAATTTAAAACAAACAAAAAAAAACAGTTTTACAAAATATAATACTTAAATTACGTACTGCAATTTAGAAATTATCATTAATTCGAAATTATTTAAAAAGACGTAATCGCTAATACACGTATAATAACTAATGCGATCGAATGATACCGTATTAACGTTAAATACACCCTAATCAATTATGTTAGAAAAACATATCAATAGGAATTGGCAAGGTTACTACAAATATAAATCATACCAATTTTATTTCAATTTTTTTTTGTACCGATTACTGAAATATCAATTCACAAACACGCACTCAAAAGTAGGCACAGCACTCACCAATACAATTGACGGATGAAATAAAAACTTATCTGGATTGTTATAAAATTTTCTCTCTTAAAGGAAATATAAATAAAAAAAAAACATTCATATACGCTTGGAATTTTGATTTTCAGGCGAAACTTCGGTTATATTACCATTCGTACGCTGTAGGTCCAAGGAACTGTGAAGATTCACAGTAATTCAGATAAAGTTATATTATCGAGATTGTTGAACAAAATTTCGTCGACACCATTTTTACCATTATATTATGGACGTATCTTACTGTGCATTATTCGCGCTATACAAGTACGATTATTACACATCAATCAACATGCTAACACCAATTACTGAAATATAAATTCACAAACACGCACTCAAAAGTAGGCACAGCACTCATCAATACAATTGACGGATGAAATAAAAACTTATCTCGTCATAAAATTTTCTCTCTTAAAGGAAATATAAATAAAAAAAAACATTAATATACGCTTGGAATTTTGGTTTTCAGGCGAAACTTCGGTTATATTACCATTCGTACGCTGTAGGTCCAAGGAACTGTGAAGATTCACAGTAATTCAGATAAAGTTATATTATCGAGATTGTTGAACAAAATTTCGTCGACACCATTTTTTTTTTTAAACGTATCAAATCTATTGACGTCATAAGCAATGGAACTAACGTGTGAAGCCGGGGGGTCATTCGCGATTTGTTTATAAATTTCTGCATCATTTATTCCGTCCGATCTTATTTTACCATTTCCGATTTGAATGCATCGACGTTGTTTGCTACAAAAGTAAAGTAATTGTGGCCTGGACAATTCGTGAACATCTAACGATACCGAACTCTTTACTCGGAACAGAGTGCTGAACAACTTTTACAAGTTTAACAGGGGGTATATTTAGCCATACCACTTCCAATTAGGATTCCGTACACTGATATAGGTTTATAGAGTGTGTACGAACGAATAAAACGAATTGTTTTAGGTAATGGAATAAATAATTTAGCTTAGTTTACACAATCAGTAGAATGCGTAGGTAATATTCGATCAAACTGAATCCTATGATATTTCATCTCTTTGACCGTATTCAACTTTGCGTCCGTTTCCAAAGATAATATCATTCGAGTCGACCGAATCTTGATTTGAATAAATTAAATATTTCGTTTCATCATCGTTAAGCACTAGAAAAATATAAGCGAAGTTTTACAACGACGTCGATGACGCTTATAATTCGTTAAGTATCGTTTAATAGATTCGAGGAATTAAATTGTACTCAATATAGTTGACTATCTTATTCAAGATAGCTAACGTTGCTTTTTCGGTGCCAGGGATTCTAGTTTTCCACTTCGAGTCGTTATTATAAAATAATCCCTACGTTTTATAACAAAGTCTACTATGGTTCATACAATCGTCCTATAGAATTGTTTCGTTTATCGGTTATAGTGATCTTTACAATGAATACAGCGGTTGTGAATAAGACCGTTCTGCTCCACCCCAAATAACGTAATATTCGACTGTGCGCAATAATAAAAAAAATAAATTATAACCACATCGTTAAAATAATAATTAACTTTAACCTATACACCGTTTTAAATTATGCAATCCAGAACAAGATTTTAAGCGATAAATAATATAAATTAAATATATAAGAAAAAACAGCGTAATAAACTAACTTACGCTCAGTTCATGTACATACATAAATACACTATAGCAGTTATAATATAATGAAAAATCATTATTTGCAAAACATTGTATAGAATTAAAACACAAAATAAATAATATTAATCATAATTATAAAATGTTACATACAGAAAAACATTTTAAAAAAAGAAAACTACTCGAAAAAATGGAAATAATAAAAGAAAGGGATAAAAATAATTTATTAAATTCGATGGTAAATTTTGAGGAAGAATTTTAAAAAGTATATTGTAAAAAATTGTGTTATTTCTAGCTATCGATTTTCGATTATTATAAAACATATATTTTTCATTGTTTAAATACATATTTTTATGAAATAATTTTTTTCTAGCTACTGTTCTGTAAATTTTATATTACTGATATTTGATTGTGTTGCTTACCACAGTCGCTGTCAGATAGTTTTAAGTATTTATAATTTATTTATTGTGTAAAAATTGTGAACTTAGATTTAAATTAATATTTTATGTTTTTATATGTTTAATTTTATTTAAATATAGCTTGATAATGGCGTAGTTGCCGAAAAGCTTTGCTTAATGAATAAAGTTTAGTGATTTTAACTGTTTTTTGTAATCAATTAATAATAATGATAATATTTCTAAAATGTAATCAAATTATATTTATAGCAGCGAAATGCACCGAACGAATTTAATGAAATTATAATAACCGTAATAGGAAACGAGACGTACATTTCTCAAAAATAAATAAAAATAATCGATAAATACGTTGATCCTTACAAGCATCCCGTATTGTTTTACTATAGATATAATATATAAATGAATCTGAAAATACGCATAAAGTATATATATATATATATATATATTTCCCATAAAGTAATAATTACAAATAAAATAAATTTGTTGATTATTTGTCAAACCGCTTGTAAAATAATCTACGACAAAGTTCTTCAACAGTTACCAATGTGCGCATTTGTTTTTAGCTCGCTTAAGTTTTGTCACGTCATTTCATGACTGTTTCGAATTAGGGAGCCGAGACATTTTCCTACATACTTAAGCGTACAAGTCGACGTTGGTTACGACAATTATATACAATCCAATGTTTCGGAGTTTCACACTTTTCCTTAACGACATTCGTTGTCGGATGACTGAATGTAATTAACCGTACTGAGTTTTACGCTCTTTGATTTTATTTAACTGGCTAAAGAAGTGAAATTTATTTTCAATAAATAACCTAAATAACGTTTCTCGAAGGATATTTCTGTCTGTCTGAAAGTATTTATGGCTATACATTATTAAGCTGTACGTATAAGTTTACACGCATATCGTTATGTATTCGGGTGGACGAGTTTACACGGGTGCACTCGAGTGCGTGTATTCCATTATTTGGATTTATAGGTACGCGCGAATAAATATTTTCTTTATACACAGCTCGATAGAACGAAAATTTTCTACGTAATTATTTAATATCTACGATTTGTGTTAGTAGGTGTTTATTTACTGCTTGCGATAATTTTACATTTTTGAACGAATGATCGCAGTTATGTACCCCGATGTGTAACATTTTTTTGTCATCGGAATAGCCTAGTTGCTAGAGCACTCTATACGGAAGATACCGACTTCGAATACGATCGACGATGCAAAAATTATCGTTGTCGGAAAGTGCAAATATAAATAATCCTAATATTATTACCGCATGGACGGTAATGACAATCCACCACGCCCTATATGCGCGCGCTAGTAGCGATACAGTACGCTACAAGACCCATGTGGGGAATACATTGTGTCGTGACAACAAAAGCGATTACAATCAGTTCTCCCGGGTGTGTGTCTAACGCTAACGGTATATAACGATTGCTTTGTACGCTATTTACACTGTACAACAAAATATACCTATAGGTAAGTAATCGCCTTTCTCCGATATGGAGACGGCATTGAATTATGATGTATGTTGAGTATTCGGATCTGTGTAAGAAAAGACGTGTATTTATTTATTTATATATATATTTTATTTTCATACTTGATATTAATTATTTATCGTTTTTGCAATCTTTTTTTTGTTTTCCATCGGCTCATCGGACAATAGCGCGTGTTTATTTGGTATTGATAATTTGTTGTTGTAATAATGTGTAGAAATAAAATAAAATTGAACCGAATTATTATTATCATTGTCTTCTAATTCTCGCTTTATCAGCCGCCTGTTACTCTGGACACTTGTAGGTGGCTATTCTGAGGCTATAAGTCGATTTTCATAAACTTTCTCACTGTTGTATCTCCTGCGGCTTAATATAGATGCCGGTTTTCAACTGCAACTTCTTAATAAACTCCCTTAGGTGTTATTATTATTATCAGTATCATTGTTACTACTACTACTACTACTGCTACTATTGTTAATTGGAACAATATAGATTTGGAAACAGGGGATTGATATCGCTGACGGACTTAATAAAATTAAGTATCTCGAAATTCAACTGACTCGAAATTGAGCATGCGGTTTATTCTGTCAAAATATCTTTTCCTAAGCAAAATTTTTCACCACCTCCGCTTCGACCTATTGAGGTTTCCCAGCGTGCGATATTCGGTCCACTCGCGTAAGACAGAATTATAGAGTACAATTTGTAGTATCGAATAATGAAAAATTTGCAATAGTCCTTACAGACAGCGAAACGAGGGTAGAAACAACAGTTCGCTTATTATTTTATTGGCGCGAAATTTTTGAAGAAGTAATTTCGATTAATTTTCATCATTTTTTTATGTTTTCCTAATTTTAAAATTATATATACTCTATTTCGTCTACATTAATATAAAGATTTTGAGATAATGGATGTTCGATATTTAGCGCGTAAGCGACTTAACTTGTCGCATATTTTGCATTCAGTAGCGTAGGTGTTGCATACGTGTATGTGTGGTCTCTCCCATGGAAACCCCGTGTAAAGATGAAGAACAGCCAGATCAAGAAAACGGCATGCAGATTATAGTGGCCGGCCAATAGAACGACGATTTACTTTCAGTACCGATTAAAAGCGGCCGCTGTATCTATAAATTTATTAAGCCGATATGGACGTACGGAACAGCATTCAAAGTTCGATAAAACGTAAGACTTTGAATTAGTGTAGAAGCCTATTCTCGTCATGTTGACATCCATCGTGACCTCAGAGTTTTGTATCGAAAAAAAAAAACACCGTTTACAATGTTGAGGCAAAACAGCTGTTAGATACCGAACAAAAGCCGTGTGTACCGGCTAAAATTACATGATCTTATCTAGTTTTGTAAATGTTAGCATTTATAACACGTTATTTAGAATCCCCCTAGTGTCTTCATACCCGTTTCTTATGTGTTTAATGTATGGTGTACGTTTGTTGAAAGCATAATGTATCGCCTTAATAATCGTAATAATTAAACATAAACCAAGATTGTATTAGTATAATACCTTATAGGGTTATTATTAAAAAAAAAAAAAAAGTGTTTGTGTAGGCGTTCCATATAAATGACACGTGTAGGTAATATTAATAACCATAAAACATTTATGTGGTTCGAGAAGAAGAAATAAATGATTTGATTTTATGATGATTCTATATTGAAGGTACCGAGTTCGAATACGATCGACGACACAGAAATTAAAAAAATATAAATAATCCTAAAAAATTATCACGTGGCCAATGGCAAACCACCACGCACAACACCATATGGGCGCTAGGAACAATACAGTAGGCTACAAAAACAAGAGAGCGCTCGACTGTCAACTTGACGGTCGGGGGGTTCGAAACCAACACGCGACATATTTTCATCATTATTTAATTCTTAATTATCAAGGAGAAAGCAGTGGCACCCGTCCTCCCATTAGATCTATATATTGCAGGCAGAGCAGTCACAAGTGAATTTCGTATACTGGGTGACTTGAATTTGTTAACAACCCTTAAATTTGTGGATATGCTACAAGCTCTTCAAAATACAATTCCAATGAACCTGTTTAAAAAGCATGTTTCCCAAATGCTTTTGACAGAATAGCAAAGGAGGTGGGATGCTGACATCACAGGAAGGAAAACATACTAATTCTCCCCTAATATCACTAACAGAATGAAATTGAAGAAGTTAAATATTAACTTCTACAACTCTCAGGTCTTATCTGGCCACGGCAAGTTTGCAGCTTATTAATTGTGAAGCAATTCTTAGCCCGACCCCTATTAGAAATTTTGTCCCAATTTTCTGTAACGAAATCTGTAACGAAATCTGTAACGAAATCTGTAACGAAATCTGTAACGAAATTTTGTTACGGTAATAATAAGAGTGTTGACCTCATCTAACCAGCTTATAAATTGAGAAAATTGCACACATTTTTCAGTCATGTCGGTTTGTCCGGGTCCAGATTGTCCTTCTAAAATACTTGGTATAATAATAATAATAATCGTAATAGTAATAATGATGATGATAATAATAATAATGCGGTGTCGAATTCTGGCCGAACTCGTTGTTTAGTGTCCGTTGCAACATTGTATATGTGCTTCCTTTCTTCCTTGTTACAAAGAGTGGGGTATACACAACATACATATTCGTGACTGAGTATGTATATATATATATATATATATATATATGTATGTGTGTGTGTGCGTTCTGAATGTAAGTGTAGGTGCATTTATAAACGTAAGCCAAAAAAAAAATAACAGATTCTATCACCCGGCATTATTTCGTCTTAATCTGTTCGGTTAGTATAAATAATAACGTTGTTGCGAAATGCGTCCGACCGATTGTTATCAAAAGTTAAACGTTTATTTAAATCGTTACTTATTTTTGGGGTTTTTTAAAAGCGTTTCATTTTCGAAAGGATCATGTACAATAAAATAAAAAAATCATTCGTGTTTAAATTTGTTTATTTTTTTACAACAGAATTACATTCATGAACATGTGGGTGGCTAAGAATTGCTTCACAAATTAGTCTTCTACTATACGAAGCTTGCTTCGTATAGAAAAGGTAAACCCAGGGGGGTCAAGGGGGGCAGGGCCCCCCTTGCGAGGCGCGAAGCGCCGAGTTTTATTTATACAGGTTCCATCTAGTTAATGTTCCAGGGTGTACCTGTTGTTCGGGAGATATTACAGATGACCTTGAACATTTTATCTATGAATGCCCTGCTTTTGCTAATCAGCGACTTAAGTATAAAGTAGGAAACATGCAGTCCCTTCATTTAAACAGCAATAATCATTGAGCATTCCTCAAGTTCTCTGAAAATGCAATGCGACATAAATTTAATATCACGAGCTAGCTCTTATCTTACAAAAATAAAAAAATAAATAAAAAAAAATAAAAGTAAACAAGAATTAATAAAACTAATTCAACCGTTAAACCAATATCTGGAGCAACTGATCAATCTTCTGATACTGCACTCATTAGATGTTTAAAAATTAACTTTGTAAAGGTAAACAATAAATGTTTGCAACAATTGTAATTATTTATATAAAGATTTTTTTTCCCGTTTTTAATATAAAATAATTTATAATATTCTTTAGTCTTAAGTTTGTACATACGATATACTGCATGGTAATTGTTGGGACTATGTTATGTCATCCTAGCTGTTGCCCATAAATATAAGTACACTTGCAAAGGACTTCACACACAAGTTTGAAATACTTATTTATTTATTTACGAATACACAGTCGATATATGTGTAGTTTAATTGATATATAATTCTCCTCCGGTCCTTTGCACCTTTATACATACAATTTTACCAAAATATATGATTGTTATTAAAAAAAAAAAAAAAAAACCCGCTCCGTATAACATGATATACACGCGCATCTGCGTTGCATATAAATAGAGCATTCAATGCTAGTTAACTTTGTAGGTAAAAATAAAAGTATCATAGCTAGTCAAATAGGAAGATACAAAAACAAGCGGGACTTCTTTGTGTCCTGACAACGAAGCGATTACAATCAGTACTCCCGGCTGTATGTATGTCTATCTGCGCTAACGCCATATTAGTGGACTACCTCCGATACAGAAACGGCACTGAATGAAGAATGATGATGGCGATTATTATTATTATTTACTAGAAATCAAGAAAATATGATGACTGTCTCATAAAAATAGTCGCGCACGATGGCAGAAAGGAGATAATAAAGAAATCCGCGTCAACTTTCGTTTATTTAATAAATAATAGGGAAAGAAAAAGGAAGGAATTAATACTATTGAAATGACGTGTAAGTTGTTCTGACATTTTAAATCCCTCGAAGGGATTATCGCGTATATGTCAATCGTTCCTGGAGCATATTATATATATATATATATAATATGTGTATATAATATATAAATATATATAATATGTATATATTGCGCTCCGAGAGCTGTCGCCGTTATAAAGATGGCAAAACTAGGATATAGCTTCCATCGATGTATTTCTTAGTTTTGACGAAGGTAAAAAGTAACCCTCTTTTAAAACCTCGTATCAATTTAACGTCTTGTTCGTATCATCCCTTTTGAACCGAACCCCATTTATACGCTTTTTCTTCATTCAACAGCTACTTTCTATCTATTAATTTTCCGTCTAAATCTCGAAGAACCGTAAAAAGCAATCGTCGAGAAATAATATAACTTAAAGGTCATTTATATATATATATATATATATATATATATATATATATATATAATGTCAGACATTCCTGTTGCCTAGAGAAAAATTTTAATGATATTATCAGTAGGGGATATACATAGGCTTCCATCGCGAAAAAGTTTAGTCGTGGTTTTATCGGGGATTAGCGTTATTATGTTCTCTGTCATTGTCCCTTATAAGTATTTATTTAAGCTTCTTTCTTATTTTTATTGGATTAACTTAAGTTTATCACCCTAATACATTTTTTCGGAAGACAACCGGCTTCTACAAAACCGCTTCGATCTTGTTCGGAAGAATTTACATTGTTCTACATCGATAACCGATGTAGATGTGTAGCAGCTTAGTCGATAACATTTTTCTGTCGTCTTTAATAAAAGTTATATTTCTCGAATCTACCAGTATGAAAATACTATTCGTATAGGGTGAAATTTATGACGCGGGCAACTCGGTACTCAAAAATAATTCGCATAAACACATCTGAGATGGTAAAGTTTTATTACGACTGTGTACAAATCCGGATATTTTTCCGGTTTATTTTTTTCTATAATTCGTAAATTTTAAACATCATCCATAATAAGCTAACCCCAGTCCGTATCGAAAACTGTTTTTTGGGGGTAAACTGTATGGAAGCCCCCCCCAAAAAAACTGTTTAATTTTAATCCGTTGACCGTCTATTCAAATAACAACCGAAACTTTTTATCAACTAGTCACAGTTTTAAACTTTCGCGATTGAAATCCGTACATTCAGCATCATTTATATAGGGTGACCCAGAGAGGACGGGCGGTTTTGTTGTTTTGAACAACTCAAAAATTACTCGACGAAAATTTTCGAATAAAATTTGATTTTAAAAAATGAGATTAGCTTACAATCATTTGTGAAACGCAATAGCGTTCGGATGACCGCCATTTGCAACAGTGCATTCATTCGACCTTTACAACATTTTCGAAGACTTTTTCGAGCATAGGCTCGCTGAATTTTTGAGATTTCTTCAGAAATCCGACTTTTCAGGTCTTCCAGATCTTGGGGACGTGTTTCGTAAACGCGGAGATATCCCCACACACAGAAAAAAATCGCGTAACTTTAAATTCTTTTCGAAACTCGATCGATTCACGCCGAAAATAACGTTCCACGCAAAACGCGCGCTTCCTCTCGTTATAGAATTGTATACTATTCGCGGAGCACGCGATTCACGCTGTAGCAGTTTTCCCAACTGCGATATTCAAAAAACAAAACCTCTTCTCCGTGTCATCCTATCAAATTATGCGTAGAAGAACGCAATCTAGACTTTTTCCCGATAAACATGCGCTCTGCTGTATTCTCGTTTATGGATGCTGGAGACGAGGGTTGTTTACTAAACTAGTTGTCGCTGTTTTTATTTTAAGCAGTTTTTTCCCCCTCTCGGTGCAATTAACCAAGTTGAATTAATGTTCTTCGTCGAAATTTGGATGCTTAAAATTTTCGAAATCATTAAATTTTATTTCAAAATTACGACGATGACGATGATGCGAAGGGTAGAAACAATCGGTCGGATACGTTAAAAGAACGCGAAGCAAATTGTAAACATAAGAAAAACGGTACGCCTGCAAAAAAAAAAATTGAAACGACTTATATCCGTCTCAATTGCCGCTTCAGAAATTGAATGTAAAATTCCCCCACTTTCCATCTGACGACAATTCTTAGGTGATAATGTATACGTATAAATGTAGTGCTTCCCAGGATTAATACATACCCAGAGCCTTCCTTCAGTTATCGCCGAAATAGAAATTTGCTTTCATTAGGACTCTGCTTTGTATAAGTGCAAAACACGTTTATTTAACTACAAAGACAGTACAATTGCCCATTTGCAATCGATTTATTTTTAGTTACCATTCGACTATTTACACATATCTATAGACTTCGACACATTTAATGACCGTCGAGAAATCAGTCACTTCGATACGTTTGTTGACTTCCAACTGGAAAGATTATATTCATATATTTATACTGATGGATGGAGTTGCTTCATTCCTTCCTTCCTTGAACGTTAGAAAAGCTTTTTCGATGCGCTTGTTAGGGACATTATATCTGAGATTAAATTTTCCGCGCTTGGAGCTATTACTATTCAACCGAAAAATTTAGGAATAATTCCTCGGTTTTTCAATCTTCCTATCAACATAGTAAACAGAATTAGTTTTATTCGTATCATTGTCGCCTAAGGCTTAAAACGTCAATAACATTCTATACGTTCTATTCACATACAAATTAGCCTTTTCGCCATTCTGTACCCATATTCGTGATGCAGATTAGATCGCCGATGAAAACCACCTATTTAGCAGTTGCAGTTATTGTAGAATGTACCGATCAAAATTCCTGTCGCGTACTATAAGTAAATGAATCCTTGAAAAAGTAATATTGAAGCGGTTGAACCCCATTTTAGAATTGGAACATGTTGTTCCTCAGCACCAATTTGGTTTCAGAAAAAGACATGCGACCATTGAACAAGTACACCGAATTGTGCATACTATTCAAGAAAGCCTTGAAACTAAACAAGTATGCACGGGTGTGTTCTTGGATGTCAAGCAAGCCTTTGACAAGGTATGGCATCATGGTCTGCTGTATAAATTGAAAAAAATATTACCGCATTCTTTCTATTTCCTTCTAAAATCCTACATTGAAGATCGCACATGCCAGGTTAAAATACAAAATCAATTGTCTGATATCTATCCTGTATCTGCTTGCGTGCCTCAAGGAAGTGTCTTGGGTCCGGTGCTTTACTTAATTTATTCTGTTGATTTTCCAGTTGATAATATAGTGATAACAGCTACGTTTGCTGACGACACAGCGTTGTTAGCTGTTGGTAAAGACAATAGTGAAACTACTAATAAGCTACAAAAAACCCTGTTAAATGTTGAAAACTGGCTGAGACGTTGGCGTATCAGGGTAAACGAAAGCAAGTGCACACAGGTTGATTTCACATTGCGAAATTTTATGTACCAACCATTAAAAATAAATGGGGTAATTATTAGCCAAAAAAAAGATGTCAAATATTTAGGCATGTACTTAGATAGTAAACTGACATGGCACAAGCATGTTAATCAAAAAAGAAAACAGTTAGATTTAAAACTACATGGATTAAATTGGCTTCTTGGCAGGTACTCAAGTTTATCACTTGAAAATAAACTTCTGGTCTATAAAATAGTCTTAAAGCCTATTTGGACATATGGTTTAATGTTGTGGGGTTGCGCAAAAGATGTACATGTAAATAAAATTCAGCGATTTCAGAATAAGGCCATAAGACTCATTGTTTCCCCACCTTGGTACGTATCGAACCATACATTGCATCGAGACTTAAACATCCCATATGTAAAAGATGAGGTTAAACGTGCTGTTGATCGATATGTAAGTCGTTTGGAAACATACACAAATGTACTGGCGATCAGTCTACTTGACACTAGTCTAGATGTTCGCAGGTTAAAACGTAGACGACCGTTTCCTAATTTCTCAGTGGGGTCCATCATTGAATGCTAACCCCTAACATGTTACTTCGCGTTTCAGTCCAATTGCTGGATGGCTGCCTGGCCAGTTGTAATTAAAAATATATTTAAAAAAAAAAAAAATGAATCCTTTTCCCAACTAATCTCAGGTTCCTTCTTAGCTAACAAAACAGTAGCGTATAAATAATCATATTCGATTACGTATCAGCCTGTAGTATAAATATTTAATAATATTACAGCTCTGAATGGAAACACTAACGTCCATATATATATAAAAAAATAAAATAAAATAAAATAAACTTTACCGCGAACCGATCATCAAGTAAACAGGTGTCCGAGTTTTAATCTCACGGTCGCTTTTAATATACTTGCGTTGTGTTTTAAATAAACTGTTTGAAAATGATCCATTTGACAACGGTTTTAAAAAGTGATGTGTTCTTTAAAGAATTTACACCTTGAAAAATTCGCGCCTAATGTATATTAACAGTCTTCATCAGATGGGAGGTATCGAATGAGGAGAGTGGCGATGAAAGTTGACTAGTAGTGAAGAGCAGAGTAGTGGTGAAGGGAGATGTGTAATTTAAGGCCGAAACGCGAGAATTTACTTCAAAAGTTGAAAGCTGGCTTTTAACGATTAACATCAAAAGTAGACATTCGCTGTAAGTGTGAAATAATAAACTTTTAAAATTACAGCGTCCACTTTTTTTCGTCTACAACGATTATTTCGGTCGCTTCTGCAAGTATTTCGTATATTTTTTCTTCGATACGTGTGCTCGTATATATATATATATATATATATATATATATATATATATATATATATATATATATATATATATATATATATATATATATATATATATGATAGAATTCTAGATTCTGTAGAATTTAAAAAAAAAAACATTTTTTTTTAAACTATATTTTGATAAAAATGACTCAGAGTAAAAAAAAGTTTGGCGGAAAGCAATATTTTTTGAGAAAATCAAAATTTAGATCTTACTGTAAATTTGAGTTTATCAGTCATCAGGGGGAGTGTGTCATTCTCGTTTTTTCCTTTTAGTTCTGTTTCTAACTAGCCGAAATAAACCTGACCGATTCTAACCTAATCAAATCTAATCTAACCTATCAGGGTATTTTGTTATTCTCGTTTTTTCCTTTGATGTCACTTCTAACTAGCCGAAATAAACCTGACACCGAATGTAACCAAACCTAGCTTTTCAAAAGGGTGTAATTAATTTTAAAATCGTTTTTTAAGAAAAGTGGGAATTATCTGCGCATATCGGTGAGTAAACTTATACCTACTTATAAGTTTAGCTTAAATAATTCTATAAAAAATATTATATGATTTTTTTGCATAAACTAGAATTCGGTCCACATATATGTATAATGAACAGCAAAACCAATTATATATATATATATAAAATAATACTGACATTCTTATCCGAGTTAAGTCGTTGCATAATAAAAAGAATAAAGGAAAACGGATGAGGTAAGGAAAGTGAAAGGAAAGAAAGGAAAAAATGGTAAGAATAGATATGCAGAAGCTGTGCGTGAATTGATAATGTAGAGGCAGGAACACAAAACCATGCAACCACATATGTTTTTATCGAGGGACAACCAGTGGAAGACGACCAGAAAAATACTGTGGCTTATGCTGAGAAATAAGAAGATGGAATCAGAAGAAAAGGGGATAAGAAGAAAGAAGGAAGATGGAAGGAATACCACTATTTTGGGTTGGAACCCTAGCCTTTGGATCAATATCCTAACCGCAAGGCAGCGGTTTTGTTACTGAGGAGGTAACGGTGTAGGGTTTTTACGACGACCCAAACTCGCCCAGGGAGAGACAGTCATAGGATTCATGCAGACTTTTAGTAGACAGTTCCTCAAGCTGTCCATCTACATCCTCGTGTCTCTTTACCCTGTCACTACTGGAATTACCTACATGAGGTTTTCCGTCAGTAGCCGCTGTTGGTCTGCGTCTGCTTATTCGACTGACGTCTTATTCGCAACTAACCTACATATCTGTAGGCCGTTCCACTATCCGCCACCTGTGGACGCACCCCGTTTCGGTTGCAGCTCCGGATCCTTGAAAGCGCCTGTACAAGTACACGTGCCCCCAAGGGGGGAAATATATATAAATATAAAAGAACCACATCGGCTATTAACCAATATCGGGTGACAATGAAAAAGTGAAATACAAAAACAATATTTAAAAAAATATTAAAATGAAAATAGAAACAGTTATTTATAAAGTAATTTAATAGTGAATTTTGATGTTTTTTTCATAATATTGTACATCTAAATTAAGTATTTTTGTAAATTGCATTTTATTATTTGTATTTCCTTTTATACTTTTTATAAGTTGTGTACATTTTTATATTTAATGTTTTTATGACCACTTGATAGTGGCTCAATGACCGAAAACCTTTATAGTTATACATATAAGTAATTTTAATTATTTTTTGTTATATAAGTTTTAAAACTATTTTCGCGATCGATATTCATAATTAGATACAATAACTTCAGAATAACCGCATACAAAAAAGAAAAAAAAACGATTTATTAATAAAAAAAAAACGATATATTCATAAACCTGAGTTTACGTTTCAAGCAACATGCCGTGTCCATCATCGGTACTAAACTGAATTATAACTCTGACATAACAAGCTGCTTACGCGAAAATACTTAAGACGAAATATATGACGAAACGGTCTTGAAAAACTATTATGTGTTTTCGTACATCTTGTTTTTCTCAACGCGAAACAAGAAAATAGCTTAAAAGGGAAATATCTCTTTTCAGAACCGACCTGATTTGTCGTTATTTCTTAAAACCGGTGTACAACTACAATTCTAGCGGATAAATAGATTTTTGAGGTTGTTCAAAGCTCAAAAAAATATCCTTGATATAGATTCCATTAGACCATGAGATGAACAACGAAAATCAATAGAATTTGTCTGGGTGTACGGAATTTTGAAATATACTTACATAAGTCACTTATAGAAATGAAATTAGGTTTGTTGCATTTAGAAATTACAATTGACCATAACACCAAGAAAGTTTTAAATTACCTCAACATCCTCTCTAGATCATGATGATCATTTAAACGAAATTTAAAATAAATAGAATCATAATTATTAAAAGTACTTGCCGATTATTGTATGTGCAGATGTGAAAAACAAACACGTTTTGAAATGTTAGCGCCAGTTAAAAATTACAACATTATAATCTTGGGTGGAAGACAATGTTTTGATCAGGAAAAGTGACAAAAATAAAAATGTGTTGTTCTAATACCGTCCCTGGAAGGTAGTTAAATACGGTTAGCCGCGGAAATTGTATTTAAACAATTAAAAAATGTTCTCTTAAAAAATAGAATGATTGCGATAAAAGCAAAACTATCCACTCAACACAACAAATTCCGTATATGTTAGTTTTTAAATTTATATAAGCGCCAGTAGTAGTAACAAAATTTGGTAAGGTAACAGTCCAAAATATAAATTATAAAAAATAAGAAATCAAAAATCACTTTAACATAATGTTTTATATCCGAGTTACACGTTACAATTTTTCATATTAGCAAAAAAGTCGATTGCTCTTTCGTTAAATGATATCCCTTTTCACAGATAGTTTAAGGTTTAAAAATTTTAAGTTGTTGCTGTTTAAATTATAGACGATCGGGTACATTCAGGTCGATACTGACCTGACTGATGAAAAGCCACGACCCGATTCAGATATACAAGCCGAATTTATTAGAAAAAAACACAAAATGGCAAAATACAAAAAATTTAATGAGGATGGAAATATAAGTGTTTTGCATGTTACCAAGATGTGTCAAAAATAATAATAAAAAAAGAAATGAAAAAAGTAATTGATTCCACATATATTACGCTGAAATCATCCATGTGATATATCGTCATAATCGTTAGTCCGTAATCTCTCTAAGGGATGTGTCGTTGGAGCCTTACTTCCGATATTCCTTTGTTGTACCGTTTTCCAGCACTGATCTCTCCGTCTTTAATTTTCGCCCGAACGAGTTCCCTGTGGCTTTCCCGTATTGCACCGGATACCGGATGATGTATTATATATATATATATATATATATATATATATATTCTAAGAAAAAAAAATGGTTCCAAGGAGAGTAGGCCTTCATACGACTGACCCACAAAAAGAGGAATTTGATAAAAACCTAACTTTCAGCAATCACTACTTTATCACTTAACGTCAACCTATCGTTCCTATTTCACTTTATTCATAACTTCCGGCACCATTAATATCACCCTCGAGTATTACATACTTACTCCGACGTATCATTTAGTTTCGATAGTATTCGTTCTTCATCGTAATTTTCTTTGCTCAGTGTGTCGTGTCCTTTCGAAGATTGGCGGTGATGTGACTGCGTTGAATTGGCTTCTTCCATTCTGTAATCCGCTCTTCGATTTTTCCATCCAATCAATTGTTCACTTTCGAGCTTCCTTTTTATCTGAATTTTTGTTCTCCGAATCGCTACATTTTGTTGGAAAATTAATTTTAAAAAAAATAAAAAAGAGAAGTTAGAATATAGAAAACTATATCGGACTATTGATAGATCAGTTTATAATAAAATGTTAATATATAAACAAATTTTGAAACCCGTCTGGTCTTATAAAACGATAAAATTTTTAACAAAGTTTCGAGAAACTTTTAACAAAGTTTCGAGAAACTTTGTGAACGTTTTAAAATACATGCATCCGTAAATATCTCCAGATCGAGCGCGTTGATGAAATAATTAAAGATTTTGCCAAATGTCACCGAATAAGACTTAAAAATCATGTAAACTCTGAACGGCGTCAGTTCCTAAATACAGCCGATTTGGAACTCGAGAGAACAAAACCGCACGAGGTAATTAATTTAGATATATAGTTTTGAAAGGTATATATAATTTATTACTTACAGTTAATACGTATCAAAATTTCATCGGGTAAATTTTAGTATTATTTATTTATTTGTTAAAGTTAACTTGTTTATTAGTCTATCTAGATTTTTTTTTTAAATATATTTATTTACAAGAATTTGCGTATATAAAGGGGCGAAGGATTATTAATAAAAAAAAAATTAATACTTAAAAAAAAAAGGTCAATTATATACTTAATCAACATATATCGGTTATTCATAAACATGAAAAGAACTATTTCAAATGCAGATGTAATAAGTACTTTGCGTACTTATATTTGAGGGCAACAGCCAGGATGACAAAACATAGTCGCAGCCATTACCGTGAAATGTAGATTACAAGAAAGATAAAAATTATCCGGAGAAATCATGGTGACCGGTTATCACGGATGTGTGATCCTAAATAATATTATTACCAGACTCTTAAATTTTAATATTTTCCACGCGAATGGCGTTATTCATGCTTTTTATACGTGTGCGAACGTCCGACAAAATGAAATATCATCAAATAACGAATCCGTAGAAATTTAGATTAATAATTAAGAACTATCGTAAAGATTTAGATAAATATTTTATACAATTTTAATAACGCCAAAAAAATTTTCCGTACACGTTTTGCCATATCGATATGGAACAATTTTTCATTAATTATTACTCCTATCAAATGCTCGTATGTGTGTGTGTGTGTATATATATTATATTGTACGTGCGTATATAAAATATATACCGAGATATCGGAATTCAATAGGTGGAAAAAAATTTCCTTACACTTTATAACACTCCGAAGAATTTATAGTCGTTTAAATTTTTTCTATCTACGTTATTATTCTATTATTTCGGACGAGTTTTAGGTATTCCGAGAAAAATCTCTTGAAGGCGTTTTTCTTTCGCTGGTCTTACAGACAGCGGTTGGTCTAATTCCGATTAAATGGAGTACGTATCACAGCGAACATTTTTCTTGCTCCTGTCGTTGTTCCGATAAAATCCGAACATTCTTTCATCTCGGATAGTAGACACGTAGCGTTATCTAATACGCGATACGAATATGTAATATACAACGCGTATACGTGTATGCCAATGCGTACTTATTCGCACGCAGCTTAAGTTTCCACTAACAGCGTTCGACCTTTGGTCGATTGAACCATTACCGAGTAAATGTATCGTTCGGCCTTTAGATTTCTTTCTCGACCGATTTTATTTCAACTACCCAACATACTTGGGCGACCATCGAATTTATTCGAGTAAATTTTTTCGTCGATAAGTCCGAAAAAAGAGGAGTATTTACTCGCGGCTTCGATTTTCTAGTACGCTACCTCTATTCGAAATTTTAGGGACTCGTGCGCTAAATTATTTACATTTCCATTCGATTGTTGCTCTCTGCGAATTTAACGTATTAAAACCGGAGTTAATAAAATCGTACACGCTTTTCTTCCGAATTTTATTTGAATAAGGACACCTCCGCCACTGCTACACATCACTCTTTCACGACCAACTATTTCAACGTGTAATCCCCCTGCTTTTTCCCCCACTTTTGTCTACTTCCAAATCCCGTCTCTTATTTCTAAAATTTAGTACCACCGCCGAACTAGGATTTATACGTTATACAATAATTACGCTAAAGTTATTACTAAAAATAAGAATAAAATTCCGTAAATCATAAAGCAGAATTTTAAACCCGAAATATGTAACTTACATAAAAATCTTTTACGTTATTTAATGAAATTAAAGACCGTTTAATAGAAG